>SNQN01003934.1:23057-43338 GCA_008642245.1 Bassia scoparia | reverse complement strand
ACGTGAATGTTGACGTCGCTAGGCGTCGATGACATGCTTAAGTGATTGTCATCCCAAGTACCCGATGTCATTGATTCGAAGAGTGAAAGAACCAACTTTCTAGCCACACTGGTCTAGTGAGACATGGAAGACACCCTTACGGATTAAAGTTCATCAATCCCTTAATATGCCTGGTGTAGCCCTAAACCCCTTGAGATGCACACAGATCATCACGTTGCTTGAACTTAACAGGCGATTGGCTTGAATATCCTCGATTCAGTGGTGTCCAAAGTAGGGCGTTTTTGTTCAATAGTAGCTTGTTGTGTAACCTACTATGAGTCCTCTAGTGTTTCCAGCCGGAACACAACTATCCAGATGATCAGGGTGTGCTAGCCCGCCTCACCATCACCCTTTCAAACAAGTTCCTACCTCAAACTGCAACGACCAACCTCTCAGTCTGCTTGTCACATTAAACCTCAAAATCCATTACCTACTGGTAATAGGGTCAGGACCAGTAATCTCTGTCCGTTGCTGCTGAGCCTTTTCCTTGAACTAAAGCAACCATCCCAGCATCCGCTTCCTGTAGTTGGATCCTATGGCTCCATTTGAACTAGCGCAACAGGTCCTCTGTCCACAGGTGCCTCTTTTGGCTTCCAAACTTGTTTAAGTTTTGGCCCTACAATATTTGCCCCCATGACCACTTTTGTTGCATTGGTGCATATAGTGTTTTCATTCATAGTCACTCCTCGTACAACCATACCATACAAAATCATCTCAAAGTAACATATCAGGTTAGGGCCGATTGATGTCAAATATCCACCAGTAACCCTAAAAAACATAAGCTCTGTCCCTATTGTAGTGGCGCTGATCCATCTTGATTGCTTGCCAAATGACCTCTGCTATCTTAAAAAAGGCTATTCCTTCCCCAATACTTACATCAACTTTTAGGTTATGTACCCAAATAGGCACAGTTGCCCACATTCCTCAACCCATCCCATATTGGGTTCCCAAGCTTTGACAAATAAGTCGCTTCAATCCAAAGTGAAATGGCCCCCTGCATTAACTCGTCCCTACCACCATATCCTTTAAAGCGCGACATGGTATCCACCTTCGGTGCGCGATGAAACTTATCTTACTCCCATCTTCTTCCCCAAATTCCATTGAATAAACCCATCATCACAACAGGAGAGGCTTACTCCCCAATAACAAGACAAATAACAGGCTTCTACCAAAACTCTTAATTCAATCTTCACATCATCAAGCACCAGTTTTTGAATTTAATTGGGAATTTCTAGGGAAAACTGTTGTCCTCGGGTGTATAGTAGCATGCCAAATTTCGAGTATCCAATTGTAACAGGTGACGGCGCACATCCACCCACATAATACCACTCGGTTGATTACCAACACCATTTAGGCATAGATCCAAAGTTAAATTCACAGAATATATAAGCGTTTTACCTGCGATGCGGGTTGCATATTAGCATCCCCCCATTGTGAGAGAGAGCCAACCGAGAAAAATCAGCACCAGGTCTGCTGCTGTTAGAGCTCCCTTAGTGAAGGTGAAGTGAAGCTCGCACTACTCCCTCCGAGCTTACATCAAGATCAGGAAACCCATGCACCTCACTCTCCACAACAACTTTCCCCTTATTCTTATTCGAGTTTGCAATCTTAGAATGAGGCTTGCTTCGAAGTCAAATGGAAAGTGGACTTGCTTCCCTTCCCAGAAACATGGCTTCCTAGGCCAACCAACGTTTCCCCCTGCCATATCTCAACGCCCAAAATGGTCGGAGAGAAAAACCAACGAAAACCTTAGAAAGAAAGTCTTAGAGAGAAGCGGGAGAGAAAAACTATTAATATAAGAAAAAACAATTATATTAATAACCACTAGCATGTTGTCAGCACTTAAATGAGAGCTCATATATGCCAAAATGAAAACAAAGAAGTCCATCACATAGATTCAATATTGCTTACCAGCCATTCTCTAGATACGACACAACCCACTGTGTCAGTCCCGTGTGTAACAAGAGGTTGATGATCACCCCACAGGCCCATCACGTTGAGGTTAATGATCCATGTCGTTAAGAAGGTCGTCCTTACTTCTAATTCAAATTGAGATCGCTCAAGTCCCGGCAGTTGCTCTTGAAGTACCACATAAGAACATTGAGGTCAAACCAGTTATTCTGGCACTTCTTCAATGTACGTGCACTTCACTGTCTTTTGACCGATGCGTCCATATTTGTCTTTTGAAATGAAGCCCATGTATGTTTCGGAATGTTTGTAGCTTTTCATCAATAAAATGGCAATCATCACTTAAAGTCACATGTGTATTTACAAAGGTCAAAATTTATATGTATATATTCGACGTCCAATCCCGATTAAATTCGTGATGCACGCGTCTCGGAATCTCATCTCACATCTCAATAGGGCTCGACCATATACTGAGCACCACTTTTCAAATGAACTCGATTAGAATAGCCCTGATAATATCAATTATTTAAGTCGTGTAGAACACATACCTTGTGAATCCCAAAATGACCCATAGAAGGATGCAGCCTTTAATTGCTATGTCACAGGCCTCCACAATATGACGCCCCGCCCTGATCCAGTGACTTTCTCTAAATGTACCGTGTTCGACAATTTCTCAACATCAAATAAACAAACACTCATCGCTGCAACGCTTTCTGTTGAGCCAGCAAACACTACACTCCAATTCAACGTACACTAATCTTGTCATTAGTTCATCATCTACAGCTGCAATGTACCCCTAGAGTGGAGTCCGCCAAACAACCCTTTGTTGGACCAAACGGTGCGTATGGGCGTCGAGGCATAAACAGCACGACGGGTGCAAACAAGGAAGTAAGACACAACAAAAATACACAATACGTATACTCCTGTAAAAGGGGTACAATTAGCGTATAGTCGGTGCTTTGGTTGTTGCAGAAGCATAAGACAAGATTCAATAACCGCATAAATTCATAATATACGATATAGTGAATCTAGATTCAAACATCGAAAAGTACGATATTACGAACAAAAAGTACCAAAGTCAATCTCGAACCTTCATATTTCCAATACCAAGTTACTCAGAGGCTTGAAACTACAGGTTTTAAGTCTTATTCACTAAGAAAAACCTACAAAGTCATTAAAATTGACTAGCTCTACAAGCCTGCGGGCACCAGATGGAGCTGCGCGCATTCACATTTCTGGTCGTGCACCATATGATGTCATTGTCAGATTCAAATGCGACCTCATAGTTTTAAACGCCGTTCAAGAGCCGAAGACTACAGGTTGCACACACGATCAACATTACAACACATCCTAAAGCGACCACATTCTAGCCCCTCTCACACGACCTACGCCCCTACACGGTCATGGAAGGGCTTTACCTGATCTCATGTAAAAAATCACAGAAGCAACAACAAACTACCATACCAGAAACTATTTACTTGTGTAACCCGTGCGTCAGTGCATTGTCACACTTACTATGTGGCTTGTAATTTAACAAAGAAGAAAATCGAAGGCTAATGGATAAGGCCGCTTCTAGTTTACTTGCCCAGACATGTGTTGGTTAATTTCCGTTATTCTCAGTAGCCTGAAATGTCAATTGCGTCCATCTGTCTTAGATCTTATTAGGCAGTTGAAACACAAAACTTTACCGGCGGTCTTGTTTTAAACATGTTAATCGTGTTAGAAGACATTAGAAACACTCGTGCGAGTAAACAAACATGTAAGCAGTTTAAATGCACTATTAATAGGTGTTGATGCGTCGAATTTGAGGTCTTCTGTTTGATATGTGCTTAAGTTTTTTTAATCCACAAATCTCTACATGCAAAGAATCGGACTCGATTAGGTATTATGGAAACGAATTCTCTTGACCAGTATAACAAGTCCATTAAAGAAGGAGTATCTTACGAGATGAACTCAAGAATCTTAGCCTGATAACTGACAACCTCTCATGGTTTGACACACCAACGTCATTTATCCAAACCCATAACCCGTCCAGTCAACAGTCTAGTACAGACCTCGATTTGAACTCAACGTCTTTTAGTGTCACACCCATGATAGATTAGCACCCCTTTTTACTTTTCTCGAACCGATAGTCGCAAACCTTTCGATTATCCTCATCTGTTTATGTTTTGCGCTAACTTGTGAATCTAAAGGTTATCTCCATTTGAACATTAATTGTTCTGTACATAGAGAATTCTCCAACTGATAGATAATGAGGTGCCACACACTTTGCCTAGACACTGTTGAGGAGTTTTGTAGTACATCTTGTTGCGGAACTCCGATCCAGGAGTCCCAAGTGACAATCTTAGGATCCGAACCTTGTCCGCTGTAAACACGTCAGAAGCAGCTGTAATTCTTCTGGCCTCCAAACATTGTCTAAGAGTTCTCCGGCGTAATGTATAGGGCAACATGGAGGCATGCGTCGTGGTGTCATCTATGGGGACTCCTTAGATTTCCAGTTGGATGGTGCTCGTTTATAGTTTTCTATTTTGTCTGGCTCGTTAAGCAAGATCTAAGCCAAAAAGGAACTGGAGAATTAAGCCCATTATTTCCGTATTAAACGTCTTTGCTTGCAAGTGCATCTTCTCTTCTAGCACTCATAGATGGAAATACGCTGAAAAGTGATTTCACACCTTTCACCCAAAATGGACCTGCTGTCTGCATTATCACAAGCGTAGACCCAAGTTTCCAATTACGGTCGCAGGTCATGGTGAGGATGGGCATCCACCTTAAGAGTTGGTAACACAAGTAATGAATCGACGCCAATCTTAAGCGAGCCCCCTGGTCTTATCTCAAGTGTAGAACACACTTATATGAGACATGACACCTAAAGCGAATACTTAATGCAAATGACCTAAGTATCASGTAATGTAGGATGCGTAACACYTGTCGTCTTTAAGACYTTGAATTCATATAACAATTCGAGTATTGTCCACACATCACTAAAGGTAATAGCTTTACTGAATGACCCCAGTGGAGTCGCCAGAAACTGTATGGGCGTCGGGGCGTCACCGGGCCGAACTGAGTCRGATCCATCTACTCCGGGGGGTACAATTAGGTGATCGATGACTTTGGTTTTTGCTAGAAATGAATTCTTACCTTTTCATAAAGTATGTGAATAAAACTCGAAACGAGTAGAAAAAGTCGCCACCGCACTTCTTTCAAGAAGCTGTGAAACTCGGTTTAAGTCTATCTTATAATTGCTTAAAGCAAGGCAAAGGACTCCATATTCTGGTCGTGCACATATGGTCATGGATAAGGGGACAAGGGTAAGAGCGAAGTAGTGCACAACGATCCACCACATCTAGCGGCCTCTACACGGTCATTGGGAGTCCATTGTAAAAAAGASAACAACAAACATATTTCCGTTTTAACCCTCAGCATGCAATTACTATGTGGGTTGTTTAACAAAAATCGATGCAAATACTGTCTAGTTTATTGRGACATGTGTTGTTAATTCCGTATTCCAGTAGCCTAATGTCAATTGTCCATTGTTATCTTATTAGGCGTGAAACACAAAATTTACCGGTCTTGTTTAAGACATGTTAATGGTGTGAGAAAAGCATAGAAACACTCGTGCGAGGAAACAAAGGTAATGCCTTAAAGGTGCGTCYAYTTTGATTGTTGAATAGTTTTTAATCAAAATTACATGCAAACGGACATAGAAAGTCGAATCTCTAAAACAAGCATTGAAAAGGGTGTTAGAACTAAGAACTTAGCCTSAAACTCACCTTGCAACATGGCATTGTAGAACGAGAATGAAGGTTTGGACCCATTAGAACCCTTTTCGAACCTTTGATCTAATGTATTTTTGTGTTTGAATATTTTTGAATTATGTTTGTATGTGTTTGAATGTATTTTTGTGAGACAGAGAGAGAGTGAGAGTTGGGTAGAGAGAGCGTAGCGACAAGTTGTGAGGAGTAATGCTCAGTCAAGTTAGTTCTAAAAGTTTAAATTGAAGGCAAACGCGGAGATGTTATTATATTTTAGGTAACAGCTAAAAAAGGAAGAATTAGGCGATTATTCTGCCGAAATCTTGGATGATCACTCACCTAAGTGGGTGATTACTCACCAAAACTGGCACAAGTAGCCCAGTTCCTTTCCTCTCTTTGTTAGATCTCGACATTGCCTAAATCTTGTTTGTTTATGTGGGAAAAGTAAAGAAAACAATGATTAGTCGCATTTACTTGGTGAATCGATGCGCAATGCGGAAGCTAGGGATGCTCCTAGACTTCTTTAGGACGAGAAAGTGTTGGGTCCGAAATTCATTGTGCATTTTGCTAACAAATTCATTAAATAATTATCACATGAAAATTATGGAAAAGAATATGCGGAAATCTTGTAAAATTTATTGTATTTCTTTATTTGAAATTTTCCTAATTTTATTGAAGTTTTTGTTCGATATTAATTATTTTAGGGAAAATATTAAGTCAGAGAAAACTCCGAAAATTGAGAAAAAACTTAGAAAAATCGCCAGAAAAATTTCTAGAAAGTGTTCACAAATAGTTAAATTATTTTGAACAATTGACTAGAACTCCTTTTTCTGAGGTGCTATAGCTTGAAAAATGTGCCATTGTAAGGGAACTTTTCCTTCTTTACAGGCTGTTAGGTCTTAGCTCTCTCATTTTGAGTTTGTGTTGCGCAAGGAGGTGTCTTATCATTGGTTTGTGCTTGGGCTATGGGACAAATGTAGGTATCTAACGCTTCCAGTTACGATATTTATGCGTTCAATTTTTTCGTATTTTTGGCAAAACATGCAGATAGTGGGTCACCCTGATCAAGGCCAATCGATTTTATTTACTAGAGGTATTTATGGGAAGTTATTTCACTTGGCACTGTACACGTTTCACTTACTAGCCCAGCTTTTATATTCTTAACTTCTCTTTGCTTCCTATATTAATGTGCCCTCTTTATATTTCTTCATTGATCATCATAACTTCTATGTACGGGAAAGGGAAATGAAAGAGCTATGGAATTTCCATCTCTCTCTAAGAGCTCACCTCGATTTATGTGCAATTTTTATTGGAGAAATTTTTTAAATGGGAAAGAAGCCAACTCCTAGTAAGGGAAAAGGGAAATGAAAGAAGAAATCTCTACATAAATCAAAAGCCAATGCTTCAACCAAAAACCGATGCTTCGTTTGAACCTCAGCCACCACGATTAAAGATAGCCCACACACTCATACCACTCCACCGAAATTATATGGTACTCTGAAACAATACAAACAAAGCCCTTAGCCGTCCTGAACTCTCACCACCATCGTAACCCACATTATCATTTACCACCACAAAATTATTACTTCCACAAACCCTAATCTAATTCACCTTCTCTCCCGTGCAAGACCTTTGTCTAAAACAATGCCCAACTGAGGTTGTATGAATAGAGGGAAGTGTGCGGTGATGAAAGAGGCAGAGAGGCACGATGGAATCGCTGATAAAGGACAAGGGAAGCAGTCAAGGGCTGTTACCAGACTCATGAAGTTCTTGAGACTGAATTGCTGAATATTTTAAAAGGGTGCGAAAGAAGCAAGAAATCAAGAAGGAACGACAGAGATTATTATTGTTAGTTCTTATGTGCGTGAAATTCTCAAATAACGTGGAATCTACTGGAGTCTTGGTGCGCAAGTCCACAAGGAGTTCACTTGCAAATAATAGACAAGGAGAAGGTGATGTGTCAGAACAGATGTACACTGGTACCTCAAAGGAACCAAGAGGAAAACATGTCCTCGTCCTCTAAAGGTAAAACAGTTGCTACTCTTCTACTACTAATGTTCTAAGAAAGGTGTTATGTGTGGTTGTGGTTGTGAAGCTGTTATTGGCATTCTGCTTTGTCTGAAGTGAACATATTCTAGATTTCAGGGTTGGTTGATTACTATTAGGATGTTAAGAAAATATGTTACTTATGAAAAAGTTTTATGCTAATATGTTTCAGATCTGATATGAGTTAGTTAGTACTATTTCTGATAAGGATGTGCATGTGTATGTTGCATCATTGGTGAATTCATGAAAGTGTCTAGACTGGTAATGCAAATTATAGTTCAAATGGGCCTACTGTTACTAGTGTAGGTCTTAATAAAATCATAAAATCTTGTTTGTAAAGTGATAGGACTAGGGCAGGGTTCAAGTCCACTAGTCGAGAACCATTATGGATATCTTTATTAGTGTGTAACAAAATTTTAATTCCTATGGCTTGGTAGAGTTTCTGTTAGGATCAGTGGACATGGCGAATTTATTTGATGTTGAAAAATGTGAAATTTGCCTCCTTGTCATGAACACATGATGAATTGCAAGAATGAAATCCTCCTACTTGGGCTATGATTTTTATCTCGGAATTTGAAAAAGGAAAGATTTTCTTATGGCGATTTCATCCCGCTTAGAAGTTTCTCTAAGCTTCACGCTAAGGAATGGATATCAAAGATGTAAGTTGACAAAATTGGAGAGATTCAGCTTTGACTTCTGGTGCAAGAAGAGGAAGTGGAAGACTACTCTTACTTATCTCACTCCTTATTGCGAAGATTGAGAAGTAGGATCAAACTCTGGAGCAATTGCTTATGATGGTACATGGCTAACACTTATATATTAATGGGAACAAAGGAACTTAGAGGGTAGTTAAATGAAATTAGTCATGAGGTAAGAGAGCGACTAAGGATAAGGGAACTGCAGAACAGATGTGTTACTAGTAAGTCGAAGGGTGGTGACACTCCACTGTTTCTGGTTATCTGTTTCCATGTCATTTAATAAGACTTTGATGTGAATTGGTTCTAGTTTAACTCTGCTGAATTATTACTCTGCTGTTTATTTTGTTTTGATTGTAAATGTGAAACTATTGCTTATCAGATCTGGAGCGTATCAATTGGTAGTTTGATGCTAAATCGTTTGGATGAAAGGTTAGCTTGTCTGCTCTTACTATTCTTTGAATACTTTTTAATGATGCCAAAAGGGGGAAAATAATTAGATGTTCTGGAAGACTTAGTCTAGCTGTAGTTTAGTGTAGTGTAGGTTGAGTCAATAAAATATGGATGATTCCCTTAAAGAAAGTYATTCTGGATAGTTTTTTTTTTTTTTTSCTTTCATAGGAAATATCTAAGTTAATTGGTTGTTTCATTTAGAGTCGAAAAAAATCCACAAATAGTCTCATTGTTGAAGAGTTGTTTTTGCATATAAGTTGTTGTTTCCATGAACTTCTCACAGTGTTTGTCATCATCAAAAAGGGAGAATTCGTTGAGTCCCTTAGTGTTTTGAGTGACGACAAACAGTTGCAACAACGGGCACATTGGTTAGATGAATGTAGTTGGTCTGAACAATTGAAGGAACTGTTGTTGGTCACTTAAAGAAAGTGATAGTATGTGACGGCGGCTAAATTAAGAGGATCGTTGGAATTTATTACCTCAAGACTCCTCTATCAAACAAAAATTTATAAACCGAACAAACTACTACTACTAGGTATAGTCTGTAAGTCTGGGTCGAAGCCAAAGAAGGCTAWGGTATGCTCGAGTTTTTAATCAAAAGATTTTGGGGTGTAAAATCGAAGTTTAGGATAAAAAATAGCTAAACTAGTAGTAAGATAAGGAAATAAAAGTTTTATATGAAATCAAAAGACACAACACCTAGGATCACTAGGTTGCCCAACCACACAAATGTTAAAGCACTTCTGACTTTAGCTTAGTAAAGTGGATGGAACCAAACCAAACCATGCTCAAGTTGAAGTCCCCTTCTAATTCTAACAAAGTCTAGTCATGAATTAGTAAGCTAGCAACCCTAACCAACCCTCAAATCCCTTGAAATGGTTGAATAAGGCAATCTCTTTCACGTCGAGCCTTGGGTGACCAAAACCAATACAAAACACGATCAAGAAGCCACAAATTTCGGTTAATAGGATGATGACTTGAGTTTAAAATATCATATTGGCATCAATATAYCATAGTTGGGCTCCCTAGCTTCCTAGGCTAGGAAACTACTCACAAAACATGTTTGAAAACATTAAACCAACAAATTCAAAGCTAAAAAACCACAAAGAAGCCATGAATTCTCAAGTGTGAAAGAAAAAATAGAGTATTGAATATCTAGTACAAAACTCAATGAAAATCAACAAAAAGCATCCAAAACAATCACAAATTACTCAAGATTCAAAGTATCAACAAAAGGAATCAAAATTGAAACTAAAAAGAAGGCCCAAAAAACTTGCTATAACGAAAAGGGAAAAGAACATGAATTAAACTTGATTAAAARTAAAAAAAATTCTACCAATAGAGTCACCTTGAAAAATTAGATATTAATTATAGAATGCAAAAATGGAGACTTCAAGATTCACAAGCAAAAACGGAAGAATAAACTGAACTTCTCTTCCTAAAACTAAGAAACATGAAGAAGAGAGAGAAATTGGAAGAAAAATGCAATAACAAAAATAATCTACAATTCTAATTCTTACTTCTACTTGTTTTTCTCTTCCTCACAATCCTATCATATCCACTCAGTACAGTTTCTGAAAATATTCATTTTCACATTACTAATTCAACATGTGCTTAATCATCTCTCTCAAATAACAAAAACTAATCAATCATTAATCACATGTCTAGTTAGGACGGTAGTACAGGACCCTTAAAACGAAGGGAGAGCTCCGTTTCTTTCTGATGGAGCAGGAAAATGGACAAGAGTGAAGCACGGTTGCTTGGGCTTGGCCCGAGAAAGGCGATGACTTGCTTTGCTTTCGCCTCAAGAAAAAGAGGAAATTAAAAGAGCAAGCCAGGCTCACCCATGCTGCACGAATCACCGTTGGTGCGGGTCGCCTGGTGCAGCCGAAGCTTCGAATTCATTCATGCTGAGAGACGGAAAAAGAAGAGCAAGAAGCTGCTGGTGCATGGTTGGTGCGGGCTTGCTGCTAGCATGCAGCTTTGGTTCCTTACTCTCAACGCTAAACTCTGCGCTTGAGTGCCTCAATAATGCAGCAATAACATAATCGTTGAGAATCTCTTCGAGTCTTAAATTCCAGATGAAATAGTTCACCTACCGAATTAAACCGTTTGCGAAGATATCTCAAAGAAGTCAGGATACAAAAAGCAAGCTTAAAAGCAACAACCCATGCAATAAAACCTATGACCAACCACTAACTGTAGACACCTAAATCGGTTACCAAAAAGTAATCCTAGAAACCAAACGGCGTCTCGACTATTGTCGACTCAAGCAAAAGATGCCTTTAACTCACAAAGTTGGAAATACGTGAGGTCACTACTCGGAATTATTGAGCAATAGAGAAACAAAGCGGGCAATTAAAATTTCTTATTTTTTAATTATTTCTTTTTAGTTTTCATTGCATCTTTCACATTTTTCTAGCCTCACCAGTATTTAAGATTATTTTTTTATTTCTTTATTTTTTCTATATTTTTATAAGTTTATACGCAGAAACAAGAAAAAATACAAAATACACAATAAATACTCCAAAAATACTAACCTGTCTAGACCTCTAAACCCTGCTGGAGAGCAAGGTTCTAGTGCCAATAGGAAAATCAAATGATAAAAACGGAGGAAATCAAAAATCTTCGAAATAGGCAAAAATACTGAACGTATTAGAATAAGCTCAAAGTGAGCTTATACGGCTCACATAAGCGTATAGCCCATGAGCGTAATACCTCATCATGACGATATCGCTCACATACGCGCCCTGCATATCGCTCATTTTTGTGCCTTTGTCCCTCGTGCTATAAATACGGCTTGCCTTGCTCATCCGAACACACACGATTTTCAAAACACTTCTATCTGTCTCTTCGTCTCTAACTTACTTTCCTCTCTCACTCTCTCAAACACTCTAACACATTCGTTATGAGTTATGCTACGAGTCTTTCGTCAATAAGCGAAAACAGCGGATAAATTGAGATTACTCACCTAAAACATATTTACTCTACTTAATTCTCTTTGTCACTTTTAATTTGACGAATTCTTATGCAGATTCAAATAAACCAACATAATGTGAAACTCACCTTTAATGATCATATAAATAGTAGCATTGCTACTCATGTTTTCAAATCTACGTTTTCATAACACTTATTATTATATCATTATTCTTGTCATATCATATATGCTATTTATTGTCATACTACATTTTCTTTGTCTTGATTGTAATTCGATAAAACGTCTCTTTTAGTTTGCTTTAACGATTGTGTGATTTGCAGTAAAGGCTGGAAGCGACACACATATATATTTATCTGCTTACTAACCTGTTTTCTGTCATTATTATCAATATTCTATCACACTTGTATATATTGCTTAAACAACGACCCGAGATTCATGCTATCACCATTAAAAGTCAGAAATATGGCCAACCGGTTTCTACACCTTTATAAATGACTAACCAATCAAATGATCGCCTGTCCATGTAGAAGTCTCTGTTTGACAATAATACGCAACCCACCCTCATAATTATGCCTTTCAAAGTCAAATCGAAATTTCTTGAATTAATTTTGAACTCACAAACTCAATCGAGACGAGTAGAGGCGCTAACTGCGCGGATTGGTTACTATTCAATCCGTACATTCCCCAACCCACACTCGGTACTAATATTGTGGGGCACAGTTGGCACCCAAGTTTCGGGCCGTCGTAAACATATATAGCACCGGGGCGATCCCTCAATTCGACAACAACACCACACGCATTCACATGCGGATTCCCAGCTCAATTCCATAGCCACGAACTGACTCACGCCCCCCTCAAAGCGGGGCAGAGCCCTACATTTTCGGCGACTTCACTGGGATAATCACTCATTTGTGAGTGGGACAGACTGAACATTCTCTACGTCCACTTCATAATCATTAATTTGCTTGACCCTTCGAATAGGTCAAGTCCTAGGCACCTTAGTCTCATATGGGCCATGTTCTATCTCGACCTCCATAAGGGGATTTTACCGTGGTGCATGTGTGTAATGGATCACATGCGCTAAGTAGTCCTATCCCGCCTATGCCGTAATGACGTGTACTGAATGCTGTTAAATGGTATCTCAGCCATACATCACCAATCTGTGGTGGTGAAATTTGGACCCACGTCTACTCTTAGGCATGTACACTATCAGACTACCAAGCGACCTATTTCAACTTATCCGCTACCTTTAATTGAAGTAAATGTGATTTGTGTTTCATCAATGTGCTTGTTTAACTTTGACCTCTTCATTCAGCAAATCTACTACCACCACTAAGCCCAGTCCTTAACTAGGTTAAGAATGAAGTTTGACGATCCATTAGGCCCTTCAAAATCCATTTCAAACCCATTCGACCCTAGATCAGACTTAGTTCGATTCCAAACCAAGAGTCTTAAATCTACTTAATCGCACTTTTGACACTAACCTGAATTAGGTTCAGTTCAATCTTCAATCAAGAACCTAAACTGGAATTAGGTTAATTCCAATTCAACCAAACCTGAATCTGAATTATGTCGATCAACTGCTAAGAACCTTAAACTGAACTAGGTTCGATCAAGACTCACACTAACCGGAACTTATTCAAGCAGCCCATTCAATTTCAGGGTCATAGGTCTAAAAGGTCCTATATTGAAATAGGCCCATCTTAGTTTGACTTTCTTTCTCGAGTCTAGCACCTTAAATTCAATTCTAGTTACCCATTCAAGTCTATTCGATTACAGTCTCTTAATCCAGAACCTAAGACCCGATTAGGTTTGTTCTTAAGAGTTTCAAGTAGACAATCTTTTGTTTCTGGGTTCAAAGTAATTTTCTTGATTTTAGCAAGATAGCAAAACTCGCAACTTTCTCTGGCGCAAGAAGAGTAACAAGAGCCAAACCCGACGCTCCTGATCACAAGACAACAGCTTCAACGCTATTTAGAAAAGCTCAAATCTGTGAATTCTCGCCTTGATCCCAAGAAAAAAGCATTGGGGAGCTGAAAGAAAAGAGAACCCAGGAAAAACTCTCGAGTTGACGGGGAGAAGAAGACGCGCTGCTGAGACAACCACTTCTCCTCCGAAGACTGAAAAAAAGGGTGGAGCAACTAGAAGAGTTGGTCAAGAGAAGTCCAAAATTCAGTTCAAGCCTCGTGTTGCTGATTATGAGATTAAGGCCAACTTCTAAGAAGTTTGCTCATCACGTGATCTTGCCCAATTCAAGGAAATGAAGATCCAGAAAGACCACCTGCCCCCACTTCAATATCCAATGGTCCCTAAAAGAATGAGCAAAATTATTACGCTTCCGGTGTTCCCTATTAGCTCCTTGGAACACACATTGACACCATCCAGTGGTTCACCAACCTGAATCACAAGAGCTCATGATGCATATTAACACATGTCAACCGTTACAAGAGTACGGGTACAATTTCCAACTCCTGTTGGTCTCCTAACTAGAGCCAACAAGCCTGCAAGGAGAAGAAGAATTCTCTACTTTTCTTAATAGGTGGAGGAGAAAAGCCGCTCAATATACCAATCGACCGAAATGAGGAAGATCAAAGTTCGCATGTCATTCAAGAACCTTCAGCCCAAGTCATCGAGAGCCACTCAAGTTTTCAAACCATTGATTCATTTACTGGTGTCTACTCCACGCTTGGCCTCCTAGTTGAGGAAGATGTCAAAGCCCAGAATCTAAGGGTAACGGTGGGGGCTTAACAAGAAAGTCTGGTCCTCTTTTTCCAAACATCTGATCACCACACACTGCCAATGAAACTTTCTAACCATCCCCTTTCAACAACAGCTCGAGACCACCAAGACATTCTTTTCCAATTTGCATGACTATGACAGCCTTTATAATTAAAATGCAAAGTCACGTGCTCTATTGACCCATCTCTGCAATCCTATCAAATGACAAGAAATCTAAGAATTGGAATCCAATGCTTATTGTAAGTCCACCAAGGAATGTCACACCACGAGAATTTCATCGTTTAAGCATGGGATTCAAACATGTTGAAAAATGTCGCTCCAGTCCCTCCAGCGGCGAAGATAAGATCACACACCCAGCCACTTGTAAACCATGAGTACCCCAAGCGTGGTCATCGACTGCGCTCTTCTCCAGATTGAGTCATAGAGTCCTAGTCCAAGCTATCTAATCTTTCAATTCACCGTCTTTTGAGTTATGTAGTCTTTTAAAATAAGCCATGTATGTTTCAGTTTTTCATTCAGCAATAAATATGATTCATTGTTTGGCAATATATTTCTAATTCTATGCAAGTCTCAACACTCATTGGCCACAATGGTTTAATCTAATACTAATTAATTATTGAAATTGACAATGCCCAAGAGAGGCCTTCTTCACAGCTCCACAAAATCACCCCTCCCTTCCATACCCTTGTCACATCAAATCAAAATCCCTTGCAACCTTTTGAGCACAAACACTATCATTTAGCCTATCTTTCTTTTCATCACCCACATCTACCTAAACCTTTGACAAGACGTGCGTAGGGAAAAGACACTGGCAGAAGAAAAAAAAAAAAGTAACATGGGCAAAAAGAAAAAAAAAAAAAGAGAGAGCAAAGATCAAAGTTCAAACAAAAGTCTTCAAAAATGCAATCAATGTCAATCCAACAAAGCCAGATCAAATAAAAACAGGAGTCTAAAAAGCACGCTGCGTGCCGTGGTCACTTCATAAACATCAAGCCTTTTCAAAACTCAAACCACAGCCTCAACAACCACAAAACCCTCTCACACGAGCATTGTCCAAATCATCATCAGAACTACGGTGTCTGATTTCGTAAGATATTAGGAACCTCTTCTCGAGGTTCGACCGCATAACATAAAATCGTTTGAGCCTTTTGAGTGCTTTGACTTGCTAAAAATTATAATTTGTTGCAATCTAGAACCTGACATAGACTCATGCTTAACCTACATCATTACCAACCTCGTATCTAGCCACATCTTTGCCTTATCACAAAATTGACCTTTTATTTCTCAACCATAGCTCATTCTTTGTCACCTTCAGAACTCCATTATCAATCCCAAAGAAAGTAAAGCCACCTGACCTTTGGTAGTACATCTTTATGAACTTATCCTACAATCTATCCACCTTCCCTATGTGACTCTAAGCCATAAACCACGTTGTCTCAAAGTCTCGCTGGGGCTCGTTCATCATGACCCTTAATTTCCAGTTTGGGTTCTCGCTCCTAGCCCTATACGTTGTTCAAGTCTTTGCTATCAAGAGGAAATCCTGAAAAATCACTTTGACCCCGTCTCTTTCCAATCAAAGTCACTGTCTCCCAATGTTAAGTCAAGTCGACTCCGAGTCAACCTATAGTCTCGCCAAATGTCACCTTCTCTAAGTCACTCTTCAAATGACACTCTTCAATTGCACTTGGTACTAGGATTAGACTCTAGTATCGTCCTTTTATGTCTTAAACCAGACTTAATATTCACTTTCTGTTCGAACCAGACCCGTACATCCTTCAAAAACTAGGGCATAAAAAAACCTTCACCCTCGAGTAATCCTAAATCCTGAACTAGAATCTCCCTTCCAATTACCAGTTGACTAATTCAAATTTCAAGTTGCCTCTGCATTAACCAGACTATGCTGCGACCTCAATCCAGACTTAGGTTACACTACCTCCTAGCATTAGCCAAAACAATCCTCATTCAAATTCAAAGCTCATCAAATCATGTCTTAGAATCAGACCTAAAACCCCTCAAATTCAATGACTCTCTCAAACCATGTCTAGAACCAACCTAGACAAGACTCCTTCAAATTCAAAGCTCATTCAAATCATGTCTAGAACCAGACCTAGACAAGACTCTCTCAAATCATGCTTGAACCAATCTAGATAAGCCCTTTCAAATTCAATGACTCTCTCAAACCATGTCTAGAACCAACCTAGACAAGACCCTTTCAAATTCATGACTTGTCAAATCATGTCTAAAACCAGACCTAGACAAGACCCTTTCAAATTCAAATCTCTCAATCATGCTCTCAAACCAGACGAGCCCTTTCGAATTCAAGAACTCTTTCAAAATCCAATGACTATGCCCTCTCTCAATATCAAGTCACAATTACATCTAACATTGCATGCAAATTCGCTAGACATAAAAAGCCTATGTCTCACCAAGTAGTTCCTTAATCCTAATTAGGGCTATTATTTTCAAGTCAACGCTCATTTCCTCGAAACATGGATGCGTTTCATTTCCCCAGTCAGCCGAACGAAGAATGATCGCTCGAGGACTCAGACCGCACGGGACACGCTATAGGTAAAACTAACCTTTGTTTTACAGGTACCTGCGAAAAAGTAACAAGGGTCGCAACGTCTTGGTGCTCTCCGTCCCAATCGAATACTTTGACTTTCTCTTACAGACCACGTCTCTCCAGACTCAGTCAAAGTGGCTTCTGTAACACCTAAATGTGTCTCCAAAATGGAGTAAATCCGTGATAAACATACCGCGTCTCGCGATTGTTTCGACTCAGAAAAGATGCTTTGAACTACAAAAGTTGAAATACGAGTCATACTCGGAATATTGAGCAAAGGACAAACAAAAGCAAAAACATTTCTTTTATTTATTTAATTATTTCTATTTTAGGTTTCTTTCTATTTTTAGGATTTTTAATTGGACTTCTAATTGCAAGTTTCATGCATTCTTCACATTTTCTGAGCTCACCATTATTTTAGTATTTTTCTATTTTCTTATTTCTAATGATTTTTATAATTTATACGCAGAAAATACAAAAAAATACAAAAAACACAAAAATACTTCGTAAAATACGTGAACCTTCTAAACACTCTAGAACTCCTTGCTTGGGAGAGCAAGTGTCTAGTGCGTCAGATCAAGGGAAATCACGAATAAATCGGAGGAAATCAAAATCTTCGAAATTAAGGCATAATACTGAACTATATCTCAAAGAGACTACTATACGCTCCCATGACTATTATACGCTCATCATGAGCGTATATACGCTCCCATGAGTATATACGCTCATTTTGTGCCTTTGCCCTCGTGCCATAAATACGTCTTCCTTGCTCATCCAGAACACAAACGATTTTCAAGACACTTCTATTCTGTCTCTCTCTTCTCTAATACTTTGTTTCTCTCTCTCACTCTCTCAACACTCTAAACCATTCGTTCTTGAGTCTAAGCACGATTCTGTTCATTCAACAGCGAAAACAAGTAAATTGAGATTACTCACCTAAAACATCTTTTGACTTACAATTCCCTTGTCACTTTTAATTGACTAATTTTATTGCGAGTTCAAATAAATCAACACAATGTAGAAACTCACCTTTAATTGATTCATGTAATATGTAGATTGTCACTCATGTTTTCAATTCTTTCATTAACACTATTATTATTATCATTATCTTGTCACAATTCATTATTATGCATATCGTTATTGTCATACTAACATTTTTTGTCTTGATTAGTAATTCGATCAAATAGGACGTCTCTTATATTTTCTTAACGATTTTTATGCAGTGACAAGGGAAGAACACATATCATTATCATGCTACTAACCTTGTTTTCATGTCTTATATATATATTCTATCACACTTGTATATAATGCTTAAAACAACCGAAATCAATTGCGTATCACATAAAGTCATATATAATGGACACGGTTTCTAACACTTGTTAATATGACTAACAATCAAATGATCCCTTTCCATGTATAAGTTTGGTTGTACATAATAGCAACCCACCTAGTATTATGCGCTTTCAAAGTCAAATCGATAATTTCTTGAATTCAAGTTATGGACTCAGGAACTACAATGAGACCGAGTAGAGGCCGCTACATGCGGCGATTGTTTACTGATTCAATCCGTACCATGTCCCCGAACCACACTCTGGGTACTGGACCTATTTGTGGCCACTAGTTGCACCAAGTTCGTGCGTCCGTGAATAACCTACTATAACACGTGGCGATCCCCTCAATCGACAACACACCAACGCATTCACATCGATCCATGGCTCATTCCATGACACTGAACTGAGCACGCCCCCCCTAAGACGGCGAACCGACAGTAACTAAGCACATTCCTATCAAATATACACCAAGGCAACTTGTAACAACACACAACACTTGTAACTAAGAGGAATAGAATAAAAATTAGGATAAAGTAAGCTAAATACCTAAGAAAACCACTAAAAACCACRAAAAATCCACAAAACTATGCAAAGTGAAAAACTAACCAAAAGGCTAGTAAAATGATGTCGAAAACACACAAAACGGGAAAAATAGAAGAGAAATAAGTTCCTAAATGTGACCATTTCTGGCACTTATCAGTTAACAAGTTTGATATGCAAAGTGTTATCTATGTTTGGCATACAAGAATACCAACTCTTTGAGCATGAAAGTTTTACATGAAGAAATCAAGGAAAGCATTGAGAAGTTTAAGAATATGAAGATCAGTTCTAGAATTAGAATAAGTCCTTTTGTTGTAAAGGTGTATAAGTTTGATTGATAAATTCTTGTATTATTAGTTTTGACAAAAGGGTCTTTTAGTAGGGTTAAAGACAACTAGACTAGTTGTTAGTTGGCTTTAACAATTTCAGTTGGGAAAATAAAAATAGGAAGTAACWCAYGGATTGCTGACATTGCAAGCCACGTCAAACCCATCCGTATATATGGTCCAAATGACCGTATATACGGTTGTGCTTCGTAAGTATAATTCTCTATTTTTCCCTATCTTTTCCCATACGTCTATAAATAGATGTTCTCGGTGCCGAATCGAACATCAACGAAAATCAATATTCAATCAACGAAAATCATTCGTAATACGTGCAATACAAAGCTCTCAAAATATCAATCTCACACAAATCACTCACATAAATACAAATCACTCACAACATCCAAGGTTCTCGAAGCCGTCACAACTTTCGCGGTCGTTTCTTTGCGAATCTAGGTACAAATTCTAAGGCTATTCAATCTAAATTTCTCTTTTCTCTTTTATTTTTATTTTCAATTTTGATTAATATTATACTCTCGGTTTTGAATTTTAATCATGTAATTTCATAATTGCCAATGCTAACAATTTCTTTTGTTGTGATAAGCTATTCAATTGAGAGCAAAGCTTTGATACACTAACCTTTTCTTTCGTTTGTGTTGACAACAATACAAAGTAAGTTTGATTTATGTATTTGAGTTTTCTATTGTTGCATATAGATCATCATAGCATATATAATTTTTGATATAGTTTATGCATGTGACACTTTTTTATTGCTTAAACAAGATCGGTAATTGTTGAGTCACATTAAATTCGATCAGATTAATCTYGGACAAGTGGATTTTACGCACCTTATTAATTTGATTATTTTGAAGTGGTCACAATAATTAGGCTAGGTAGTGATATGKGCATGATAGGAACTCATTGCTTTAATAAATTTCTAAGGCTAGAGCGCTT
>SNQN01003933.1:0-56185 GCA_008642245.1 Bassia scoparia | reverse complement strand
AAGTTTGACACATAACCCTAGTCTTACCCAGTCCTTTTATACACATCTAGATGTGTATAAGAGACAGATATTATACATTATAAATTTGCCAAAAAATTGGTAAAAGTTTACTAACTTTGACTTCCAAAAAGGAAATGATGCAAGTAAAAAGAAATGGAGGGAGTATCTAATAACATTACAAATTTACAACCCAATTCCACGTAATTACAGTCTTACAGAACTAATATGATCCTGAATTCGTTTATGGTACTACCTAAACAGCTAAACTCCGCATAATTCCACAACTAATAATAACATAACATCTTATTCATCATCTCCACTACTCAACTCAGCATAATTACGAGTAAACAGACATACAATATCTTATCTAGGAGATTCATTCATGAAGTACTAGGATGAGATAGATCATAAGATCATTCTACGTATTTGTATTAAATTGGGACACTACAAACTCGAATTACTATTACTTTTAAATTACATTAGTTAAGAGGATTAAAGACTGCYCGACTTATTACGCCAGCGCTACTGTCTCCACAAAATGATTCTTGTTAAGATATCTGGGAACAGTAGAAAAGTTTTAACCATTTGACCTATCCTTCACTCTCGCTCTAACACTCAAATATATGACATATCTTATTTATTTTATGTTTTTATATTTTCTATATAATAACAAAATTAATGAACATCAACTAATAAAATTTACTTGGGTCTGAATCTCAAGTCTTAAGTTGAGTCTTGAAATTTCAAGACTCAACTTGAGACTTGGTTGAGATTTTTATACTCGTTCGTAACAAAATAAACGCAACAATTGTAGTTTTACACTATTTATCGTTTTTGTTTTGACCATGATTTGTGACTTATATATAAGAAAAAATATAATCATTTGAGATCTCATTGAATTTTTCTCAACTTGTAGTTTTTACTCCCTATAATAATCTAGTGTTTATTATTATACTTTTCACAAATACATAATTAGTGATATTAATTCTTTAAAATTTTATCCTGTCATATGTGTAAAGTACCATTGTTGCAATAATTTTGTGACGGGGAAGTAGAAAAATGGGGGAAATCGTAACCAAAAGTCTAGTTATTCAACTTGATGATGTCACTCCAWGTCTTGAGATTTGGGGCTATAAATGCTCTAAAGTGGTTCAACTTATTGAATTAATCAACTTGTCAATTTTATGGGGCAAGTGATTTCTGCASTCCCAACCTAACCCTTCCAAAGTTCCAATTCCGCACTCCCCATCCAGCATAAAATTCATAAAATCGCATAGTTTTACTTAAAAATAGAGTGTGAAAATTAGTTGTCTTTTATGGCCTATTGACGCTATTGTAGTGTTATACCTTAGAGGCTTAGACAATGAGCCCGRCATTTGGAAAAGGATTTTACTAACAAAAAACTCTATAAATCACTTATCAACCAATATACAAACGTAGACAGTGTTCAGAGTTTCACTTCCGTTACAAGAATAATACGCTAAAGTTATAATAATAATAAGCTCGAGGGATGGCTCGGTTCGTTAGAATTTTCCTCCCGTTTAAGATAATCCTCAAAACGATTATCATTCCCGGTAGAGTTACATAATGTATACGAGAGTACAACACTATAAAGGGAAATAATTTGGGAAAATAAATATGAGAAATTTGACATTGAACCACAACTAGGAACAATGAGTGAGAGAGACTTAGTGAGAGAGTGAGAGTTCCCCCTGACCCAACCACAACCTTTGGTTCTTTCAACAGTCGACCATGGCAGCGTTCAAGCGACGGCGACTCGGCACGATCCTAGCAGCAGCTTCCCAGCTCCCCTAACACCGTAACCCACACTACAACCCACCCTAAAACCCAGCCTACAACCAAAACCGCAACCACCAACGGACCTCACCAGCCACCTACACCCCACTCTTTCAGGGACATCCTTGTCTCTTCTGTTGACCCACCTGTACCTTCTTCCTCTCTTGTCACTACACCTAACCCACATTTCAAACCCTCAACGGAAGCCTTTATACCCATTTCTACTAACATCCTTTCAGAGATTCAGGCACCATGGAAGCAAGCAGTGATTTTGAAAGTTGTGGGGGCTTCGTACTCCGCCGATTTTCTAGTACRGACAATGACTAAGATTTGGAAATTGAAGAAAAATTGTTCCTTTAATGGTATAGGACGAGGTTTTTATACCATAAGGTGTGGAGATAGTAGGGATGTGCAACATATCCTGGAGAATGGACCATGGTTTCTGAATGGTGCATATGTTTCGGTGCGAAAGTGGATCCCCAATTTCAAACCATCTAAAGCAATGATTGATGAACAACCAATCTGGGTGGAGCTTCCTGAACTGCCCATGGAATATCAACGGGTGGATGTGTTGAAACAAGTTGGTAACTCCATCGGGCGTTTTGTCAAAGAGGATTTGAAGGGAGCAGAGACTAATATGGCCAGTTTTGCTAAGATTTGTGTTTTTAAGAACAACAAGGAAGTCCAACAAGAGGTCGTCTGGATTGGGGACTTGCGACAGCCTTTGTGGTGGGTTGAGGCAGTGCACTTGTGTATTGGGTGTCACCAAAAGAGAACAGAGAGCCATGTGTGCCGCATTTGAGATGAGAAGGGGAAAGCCCAGGACAACACGACCGAAAAATTCAACTTCAGGTGGAGATAAAGGGAAGGGAAAGAGTGATTATGAGTAGCAAGTGGTGGAGAGGCAAGGTAGATGCCGCCAAGGTGGGCGAGAATTGGATGGTGGTGTGGGAGATCCCAGAAGGAGCAATACGGATATCTCAGAAAAGGGACAAAAGGAGGGAATGACCAAGGTCAAATTTTTTCAAATGCAAGGGTTGAGGAGATTCAGACAGGTGGCAAGGAGATAGATATGAGTGGTCTGATTAAAAACATTATCACAAGTTTGACACATAACCCTAGTCTTACCCAGTCCTTCACCTTTTCCCTTTTCCACCACCCAAACAATTTGAAAACCATTTTTCCCCAGAAACCCCATGACTTCTCTTTCTTCTCAAAGCCTTCCTATGCCCTATCCCTCACAACATTTTTTTTGCTTCCCCCCATCAAACCCCCAAACACCATTTATATTATAGTGGTGTCGGAGGAAGAGACCACCCTGCATCTGGATCTCCAACCACCGTTGTGGGTGGCGCCRGAGTTTCCCTTGAACAGAATCACCTTTCTCACCTCTCACGAGTTGGGGACCAACTATGTCTTGCCCCCAAAGGAGATCGGTGTGATGACAGTGAGGAGGATTATGAGGAAACCCACGAAGATCCCCTCAAACTTGATGAATCTGACGATGACCTTTCACTCGCGGTGGTGGCCAAATCAGGAGGAGAAAGCTCCAGCACATTTTCCCGATCTGACAGATGTGGCAGCAAAGTCAGAAATTCTGGTTATATTTCTAAGGTGGTGGCTAACAAGAGACCCAAGGGAGCTAGACTCAAGAGAAGTGATTCCTTCGGAGGTTCAATCCTTGGTAGATCCAACCCCCATCCTTCCTCAACTAAGGGAGGTTTTGTTGCTGAATCACAAGTTTCTCAAAGTGACAATGGCAAGCTACTCAAATGCGATCAAGCTCACAAGAACCACAAGGAGTCACAACCAAATGGGCATTGTCGTGAGATGAGAGGACGAGATAGGCCAGGAGGGCAGGCGCACACATTGCCAATGGGAATGCCAGGACGAAGAACTATTCTGTCCATTTTTGTGGCAAAGAATCAATATAAGGGAAACAAGAAATTGGGAGGCTCGAGAGGAGTTTCTGTTGATGCCATCACTTCCTGATTTTATGACCACTTTAGCTTGGAATGTGAGGGGTCTTGCTCGGCCCTCCTTTAAGAGCAACTTCTTACATCTTATTCATTCACATAGCCCGGATATTGTAGTCCTTTCGAAAACCAGAGTTRGAAAACTGAATGTTGAAAAAATTCTGAGAAGCCTGCCTTTTGATAAGTATGCCATGGTCGAGCATGTGGGTTTTTCCGGGGGAATCATTGTCCTCTGGAACTCTTGTAATGTGGATTTCATGGTCACAAGAACAGTGCGACAGATAATATGTGGGGTGGCTCAGGTATTGTCCTCAAATTCTCTTTTSCACTTCTCTGCTATTTATGCTAATCCTAAGTACAAATTTAGGAAGATTCTTTGGCATGATTTATGTGCATATGCTGAATTTGTAAGTTCTGATTCTATTAAGGTGTGGTTAATAGCAAGAGGTTTCAATGAATTGTGTTGTGTTTCGGATAGATTTGGGGGCGCCCCTCCTAAACTGTCGAGAATTAATATGTTTAATGAGAGTATGGATAATTGTGGTATGTTAAATATGGGTTTCTCGGGTCAGCATTACACGTGGAAAAATAAGAACCCAGACAAACCAGTTTGGGAAAGGTTAGACATGGCATGGTGCAACACTAGTTGGCTCACTCTTTTTCCTAAATTCCGTGTCATTCATTTACCTCGAGTCACAGGTGATCACTGTCCTATACTCTCAGTCACGGCCGCCTCCTCATCGCCTAGCTACTCCCTGCAGCCCACAACCCCAAACACATCACAGCAACAGGCCAAAAGAAACTCACGCTGCCACGCACTTCGTCGGAGCACATCACATTAACAGGTAGCAGAAGGGCCGCAACAACACCAGGCGACCAAATCTATGTTAGATTTTTTTTTTCAATTTTTTATTTAATCAATTAATTTAATTATATTTAAGTTTCTCAAGTAACAAGTACTCCCTCCGTTTTTTTTTAGTTGTTCCAGTTTCTATTTTGGGATGTTTTTAAATAGTTGTTCCAAACCAATCTAAAAATAACTTTTTCACATTTTACCTACTTTATTTACTCTACATTAATGACTTACCCCTTTCTAAAGTCAACTTTCATTACTTTACCCAATCTTTTCACCCAAAATTACTATTTCCCATAAAATTTCATTCACACATTTACTCTTTTACCTAACTTATTCAACTTTTTATCCAACTTACTCAACTATTTTATTCAACTCAATCAACTCTTAAAAACCGTTCCATAATGGTATGGAACATCTAAAAAAAAACGGAGGGAGTATGTTATTACGGTATGCTTATTTGTACTGAAGTCAGATGCTCGGATCTATGTTTATACGGAGTACTCTATTTTAATTACTATTAGTATGTTTACTTGAATTTTTTAAAAATAAAATAAAATAAAACAGGTCCAATAAGTCTAAAATTGTACCGGACTTGAAAAGTTATATCCATTCCGGTCTGAATCGAAATCGATTCAAGTCCGGTCCAGGTCAAGAAATTTTTGAGATTTCGGTCTACCGGTCCTTCCGGTTCTAGTCCGGTCTGGTCCGATTATGAACCGGTGCTCAGTCCTAAACACCATGGTTTGGTTTTTTCTACGCGGTGGCTACTAAAATTTTTCCTATTCTACATATCGTGGCTTCGAAGTTTTGTAAATTACACGCCGTGGCCTCGAGGTTTTATTATTACACACGGTGATAACTAATTAAGGCTAACCTAACCCAAACACCTTTAACCACCTAACCTACTCTACAAACCACCCCACCACCACCTATCTTTATTCTCCTTATCTACCAATAGCAACCCCCCCCCCCCCCCCCCCCCCCCCACCCAACGCAAGCAGCCCCAACAAGTGTCATCGCAACCCCAAAGAAACGCGCCGCCCATGGCCAATTCAGGGGAATTCGATTTAGATGGAATTCAAAATTGGGAAATTAGGGGAAATCGATTTAGGGATAATTGATTCAGGGGAAATTCAATTTTTACAGGAATCTGAAATCGGGAAATTTTCAATTTTGAGAAAGGAATTTGAAGGGTTTTTAAGGGAAATCACTTTGGGGGGAGGGGGTTAGGACTTTTGATTTCGCGGCTGCCTTGGTGGCGATAGGATGGTTTAATGCAGCTGCCTTGGTTCGATGCAATTGCTAAGTTCGAGGGGTGAGGGTTTTTCGACACAACTGTTAGGTTCGTGGGATGGTTCGACACGACTACTGGGTTGGTAGGGTGGTTCAAGGTTACTGGCTAGGGTGGTGGGGGTGGTTGGTGGGTTTGTGGAGTGGGAGTCTGATGGCTGGTTGGCCTGAGGTTGGGTGGTGGTGGGGTCTTTTGTTGAGAGGTAAGGGAGGAGAGAAAGGGTGGTGGTAAATGGGTCGGGTTAGGTGGTGGTGGATGGGTTAGATGGTTTAATACTTTAGTTGTCACCGTGTGAAAAAATAAAACCTCAAGGTCACGGTGTGTAATTTACAAAATCTCGAGGTCCCGGTGTAGAATAGGAAAATTTTAGTTGCCACTATGTAGAAAAAACCAAACCACGGTGCTACCATATAGATTCCCTAAATTAACATTTGATTTATAATTTTCATAGGTTGTGTATATCATATTCCTAAAAATATATTTGCATAGCTCTAATAAGATTAACAAGAGGCGGAAGCAGCGGCATAAACGATAAATAAAGTACTAATTAATCAAAGAAATTCATTAGAAATAATCTAATTTGAAAGAAGAATGAATGAATACATTTTAACTTTTGGGTTCAAGAGACAAGAGTTTTACATGGAGAGAAAACACACGACATTATGAGAACTGAGAAACTTTAGCGGCCAATGGAAACAAGAGTGAGGAGACTGCTTTGGGTTGCCGCTTTGGTGTGCGACTTTGTGACTTGTGAGTGTGGACCATGTGGCTATGGCTATCACTCTTAATCTAAAACCGATACGTATTTAAGAAGTAAATTTAGTGGTGGGAAATAGCAAATGTGAAAATATAAACAATTTTGGGATTTTCTACGTTATACACTTATACCCCTAGATTTTTGCGTTTTCTACAAAATATCCCATTCCCCCCCTCCCCCCTTCTCTATTGTACCCTAAATTTTGAAAACCTTTCACATTATAACCATAGCTTAATGGTTAAACATAACCACACATGGTTAAGTTTAATTTAAAAAAATAAAAAAAAAACAACCACCACTCCTCCCACCACCCACGCCCACCACGCAACTCCCAGCACCGTTGTAGCCTCGCCCCTCCTTCCCTCGCATACCCCCACTCCAACCAACCAACCTCCCTCGCTCACCACCTCGCAACCTTGTAGACCACCGTTTACACCATGGCAAATCCCCCAATCGAACCCCCCCAAAACCAAACCCCCCTCCAATCGACCCCCCCCCCCCCACACACACACACACACACATACCCAATCGAACCCCAATTCACAACTTTCACCCTGTTCAAACCCTAATTTCACAATTTGAACCTTAGGGTTTTTTGAATTTTTGAACCAAACTCTTTGATCTCAAATGAAAAACACTATTTTGCAATTCAACTATAAACAAATCAAAGCCCTAAATTAATTTTCGAATTAATTTAGGGGTTTTGAATTAGGGAGGTCGATTTATAAGTTGGATATCGAAGAGAGGGTAGCTGGGTGCGCAACAATGGTTARTTAGGTGGTCGTATATTGGATGGGTGGTTTGTGGCAAGTGGGGGTCGAAATGGTGGTGGAGTGGGGGTGGGGTGGGTGGATTTTTTTGTTTTGTTTTTTTAAAATAAAGTTAACCCTAGTTTGCTATAATTAATCATTAAGATTATATTGTGGAAGGGTTATAAGATTCATTGGTACAATAGAGAAAAGAAAAAAATGAGGGTATATCGTATAAAACGCAAAATTCCCAAAAAAAATTAGGTYAACGTGGACAAAATTTATCGTTTTCTTTTCAATTTGTTTTTATTTCTATGAAATTTACAATTATATCAMTGTACTTATTTCTTAAGGGAAGCGGAGGTGGTGGTAGTGCTAACAGTGTCCACTTGTCATTACCGTTTTACTTTTAATGAAATTTCAATGCTACAAAATTAATGAGGGCATTTTGTACGACTTACTTATGATATGTTATTAATTGATTATTAATTACAGATCTTGATTCATAAATTCAAATTTTAATCAAACAAATTACAAGTTGCCAAGTAATTAATACATTTTCAAAATAAAATCACATCTAAATACTAGTAAAGTAAAGCACGGCTAATATCATCAATACTTATGTGACRGTCTCTCATTAAAAAAATTCGCCAAAAGTACTGATAACATCATAAATCTAATTAAATATTATAATAATGAAATTAACTTTATCTATTATCCCATATTTATCCAAAAAATATTAAAGTAAATATTAAATTAAATTTATCTTATATCCCATACTTATCAAAGAAAATATCAAATAATATAAAAAAAACAATACCATAGACGACATAAGATCTGTCTCTTATACACATCTAGATGTGTATAAGAGACAGGTATATCATATCTTATTATTAATAAAAGATTAAATAGTAATAACTATAGCATATCTTATTATTAATAAAATATTAAATAAAAAATACTAGATAATAACTACATCCTAAAAAATTTATCAACAAATTAAAAGAATAATAATAAATATCATATCTTACTGTTAATACAAGATTAAATAAATTAAAAACTACAAGATAAAAACCTGTCTCTTATACACATCTAGATGTGTATAAGAGACAGATACTAGATAATAACTACATCCTAAAAAATTTATCAACAAATTAAAAGAATAATAATAAATATCATATCTTACTGTTAATACAAGATTAAATAAATTAAAAACTACAAGATAAAAACTACTCCATATTCCATATATCTAAAAATTATAACAACTATTAAAAAATTACGTGTTAAAAACAATAAGAAGATTAAATCAAAAACATATTTAATAAAAAATTGAAAAAATTCACAAAAACCATATAAACTTTGGGAGGTCTTCCAAAAATAATCCCAACTTTGGGGGTGCCTTCCAAAATTGGTCCCTAACCGATTGGTGACCTGATGCTTAAGTAAAATGCGACGTGTCGCGTTTTCATTGGATTTCATTAAATTAAAAATAAATTAATTAAATTTTAATTATAATTAAATATAAATTAATTATTCTCAACTCACCCCACCTCCCACCTCACTTGCCACCACCTGCCGCCACCACTTGTCACCACCACGACCTACCAGTCACACAGCCTCACCTCACTGCCACCACCACCTACCACCTTCACTCACCCTCACAACTACCACCACCTACCACCCTCACACACGCACCTCACCACCACCCACGACACCCTCACAACTTCACCCCAGCCACTACCGTCTACCACCCTCACACACGCACCTCACCACCGCCCACGAACCACCTCCCTTCGCCGGCCCACCCTTGAACACCTACTGCCACCTCACCCACAACTCACCCACCACTGCCACCTCACAACACCAACACCCTCGAACCACCTACTACCTCACAAAACCACTGCTACCCTTGAACMACATACTGCCACCTCACCACGTCACCCACAACCTCCAACCATTGCCACCTCACCTCACCCCCACCCACAAACCAAACCACCACCTACCACGCTTACTGCCACCACCACCACCTACCACCCTCACCGCCACCCTCACAACTACCCTCACGACCCACCTTCACCACGATCCACCTCACCACACATCACCCTCACTACCCACAACCACACCACCACCCCACGACAGAGAAAGAGAGAGAGAGAGCAAAGGAGAGAGAGAGAGATTAGGGAGGGGTTTTATAAAAAAAAAGGAAAACAAATATTTAAAACAAATTTTTTAGCTGAATAGCAGGTCACCGGTAATCGAGACCAATTTTGGAAGGCACCCCCCAAAGTTGGGATTATTTCGAAATAATCGAAAATTAGGATTATTTTTTAAAGACCCCCCAAAGTTGAGGTTATTTCTGTGAATTTTTTCTAAAAAATTTGTAAATGTGCTTTTACATTTATATTTAATGTAGTCGTGCATCGCACGAAAAATTAGCCTAGTCTTAATAATCAATCAATCATCAATATAACTATGTATTAAAGTGGAAACCAGAAGTACCACATGGCGCTCTTTGGTTAAAAATTTTCCCGCCTTTTCCCTAWTCTTTTAAAAAAAACCTTTTAAGTTAATATAAAAAAAAATCATTTTCAAATTTTGAAAAAAGATAATTATCTTCCACTATATGTCACATATATATGTAATTAAGTATCCGCTTCTACTATATATGTACTAGTTTTTTTAGCACGCAATGCGTGCTTGACGTTTTAAAATTTATCTAAATAGTGAACAATAATATGAAAAATATTTGTATACTGAGTGGTTGACTATAATTTTTTTTACCACGTAGTACTTACTAATAGATAAATTAGTAAGTTAATCACCGTGTTTATTTATTTATTATTTATACCACAATTTAAGTTTCTTATTTTGTCATCAAAGTGTTTTTAATATCAATTTTAATTTCAAAATTTAAAAATTATTAACTTGCTTAATATTACACATGGTAAGTTGTTATTAATTGATATTWTGATTGTTGATTTTTTTTATGCAGTTATTTTAAAATTTCGTGGAATATTTTCTGTATTGATTGATTATAGACAGTTATTTAGSTTGATGACATGTAATTATAATTTGTCAAAGGGAGGGGGATAGGATGGTAATTTCGGGGGGATACCACCGCGACATCCCCTTCCCTTATATGTTAGAGATTTATGAGATTATTTCTATGGATGGTTATAGTGATTGATTGACTTATTGGGGGAAAAAAATTGATGAAAAGAGGGGATTAACTATATTATTGAAATATTGCATTTAGGAAGTTTATTGACCGATTGAAGGATTGATTTGTTTATTTGATTTTTATTTCTAATATTAGAAACTTAAGTTGATTGATTGAGCAATTGAACAAATTAAGGGTTTCAATTAAGAGTTAATTGAAGAATGTTATTATTATTAACCAATCCATTAAGGTTTGAATTTTTTATTCATCATGGCAGTTTAAAAAAATAATTATAAATTATGAAATAAAATAAAACTTCCAGTAAAATACTTTTCTAAAAAGCTGACTTAATGAGGGGTATGAAGGTATTTTCATAGGRGGACATCATTACTTCCCCTTGGCTTATATAATAAAAATTATCTTCCACTATAATTAAGGAACCATAATGTTATAATTTAAAGAATAATAGTATAATATATAATTATTCCGGAAAATTTGTATATTGATTGCATGTTGAGACTCCTCCTACATCAACAGCAAATTCCCTGAATATACAAATACCTCAATCAGCAAAAACATTCGAAAATTTATACAAATTCCCTCGTCGTACATGAGAAAAAAAGATCTATAATTATGAAACTATAATATAATAATTAAAGAATAATACAAATTGTAACCAAAGAAACGTGATACATAATTTCTTGAATAAATGATCATGGAATAAACAAATTCACTGTAATAAAGGAAAGCATCTTCTCGATATAGAGTGTTGAATCCATGCTGAATCGAAATATATGTGTAAATAATAGTAKAAAAACATGTATGTTTTGTTTGAAATGCAAAAGGAAATGCATAAGGTAGTTTTTATGTTTTGTCCCACATAGAAAGAGTAGCAACATTTCCACTTGTTTTTATAGGAGAACTTGTTTTGTATTGTTTGAGGCTTGGTGTGAGGGGTGGTATTGGGTAACCCCACGCGCGCCGCCGCCGCCGTCCGACTTGTTACACATGCGCGGTGTGGTGTGGCTTTATTTTTACGACCTKGTTCATTCTTTTATTCTTGGGCGGTTACACATTTAAACCTTGTAACCGTTGTTGTTTAATTAGCTCCTTGATTCTCAGCTCGCCCAATATTAATGCCAAAACCGTTACTTTGTCTCTTCAATTTTCTGCCCGTTTTGGCTTCCATCCTCACACTATAAATTTGGCTTCCCTTGGCCAGTTCAGAATACACAGAAAATTCCTAAACACATTATTCTTCCTCTCTATTGATCTGAGCAATATTATTGAGTTCCAACTCTCCTTCTCGAGTGCACGAATTGGAGAGTGATATGCTAATCTTGGGGGGCAGACGYCGTGAGCCGATTGCACCTTGTCGGGGCGAAATTTGCTTCTAAGACAGTGGTCTCCATACCACGACGCAGCGATTCCTTCATCTCAAATTTCGCTTATTTCTCTGATTATACARCCCTTATTTCTTACATGTTTGAATTCTAAATTTATAGTTCATAACAAACTTCAAAGTTTTATAGTTTCATATAATGGTATCGGTCTACAATTTTATTAGCCAAATTAATTTTATTAGAATAAAACTATATTAAAGAAAACACCTATCTCCATCTCACTTTATTTTAAAATAAATCTAGGTAAAAAAAACTATTAAAAAAAAAACAACTAACTATATCCTATGTAAAAAACAACAACTATACATCTCATCTTACTTTATTTTAAAATAAATCTAGAAAAACAACAATTATATCTCATCTTGCTCTATTTTAAATCTAAAAAAACGATAATTACATCCCATCACTCTCTATTTTAAATTAATTTTTTATAATTTAATTAAATAACAAACGCATAATATCTTTCAATATWCGAATTATATCTTATCTGTAAAACTTATTTTATATATATACCCAACTACTCGAATTATTTAATTCGTCAGAAAAAAAAATCCCCAAAACAAAAGTTAATAAACATGGGAAAACCCTTCAATTTCATCCATGAATTAAGGCCAAATATGGTGCGGAGTAGCTAGCTTTGACATGGATGGTGTTTATAGATGAAAAGGTAATTTATTATCACTAACTACCATTAAAATTTTGTAAATTCTTAATGTTACAATAAAAAAATTCCATTAAAAGAATTGTTGATCAGCTTAAAGAAGGCAAGTTACGCAACGTACATCACCAAACTCAATGTGGGAGAAAATAAAGGATACTATTGACCAACAAAACATCATTACAAGATTATTTTTTTCACAACTAAAGTAAAAATTTGTTAAGAGAAGTTGCCTATTCCAATGTGTGGTTTTACGTACGTTGGTGTCATTTGAAAATATATCACCAAATTAGTTGAATGATACATACTTAGTAGATATGTTACATAACATCTATTTTCATATTATTTTAATTTGTATAATTTGTTTCTTATTCTATATGATTTTTGAAAATTTTATTGTCTTTCTTGAACAGATATTACTCCCTCCGTAACGGAATAAAAGCAACAATTGATTTATCACGCATTTTGAGGAAAAGATTTAACATAGTAAACAAGCAAATTAATCAAAATAATTTTAACAGAATAAACTTATAATTCTATTCTTCATTGTGTTAAAATTATTTTGACTAATTTGATCGTTTACGTACATTGTTAAATCTTTTCCTAAAAATACATGAAAAGTCAATTGTAGCTTTTTTGCGTTACCGATGGAAGATTACACAAGCAAGCAAATTTGGCACCCTTGAGTATATTAAACTAAACAATAAACACTCAAATAAGCTTTTCATGAAACTCTGATATAAATTATGTAGTTCTCATTTCTTTGAGAAAAAAAAAACTTTATTATTCGATCAATTTTTAAACATTACAATTTTGAATCAATAATTATCATCTTATAAATGTTTTCTTTATTGTAAAAATTATAAAAAAAACATCTAAATACTAACAAAGTAAAAAAAGTACTAATGACATCATAAATAGAAATAGAAATAATATTAATTTATATTAAATTAAATTTAGTTATCATCTCATATTTATCCAAATAAATATTATATTAAATAAAAAAAGAAACAATACGATGTACAACTAACAATTATATCATAAACTTACCATCAATATAGATTAAATAAAAAATACTAGATAACAACTACTCCCTCTATTCCACTGAATTCCTACCCCTTCTATTTTTCACGTTTGCCAATGCACAATTTGTATGCTAAATATYTTTAGTTTTACAATAGTAAAAATTATAAAAATTTAATTTTAATAATCTACTCATTAAGTCGATTCAAACTAATTATAAAAAATTTAAATAAAATAATTAATAATAAGACTAAAATTATATCAAAAATTAAAAAAGTATTTATAAAAATAATAATAATAATAAGACTAATTATAAAAAAACATTTAATGAAAATAATTAATGTACTCTTACGAATAAATTTATTGTAGACGTGCATCGCATGAGAAATTAATCTAGTTTATATATAATAAAGAAAAAATGGAAACTAATAATCCCACCTTTTGGTGGTTTGCTCTCAATAATCCGACCTCAAAGTAATTACAGAATAATCCCAACTTTAAGGGTTGTCTTCCCAAAATAATCCGAACTCTCATTTTTGCTGCTTTTGTTGATCCATTTTTGGCTTGTTCTATGTATGTAAGAAAATGAGAGTTCCGATTATTTTTGGAAGACCACCCTAAAAGTTGGGATTATATATTCTGTAATTACTTTGAGGTCGAATTATTGAGAGMAGACCACCAAAAGGTGGGATTATTAATTTCCATTTTTCCAATAATAAAACTAAATAAATGTATATATTTCTAAATAATGTATTCCTACTTTGTATTTAACAAAACAAAAAAGACTATGATATAAATGTATGTTAAAAAAATTACAGCTTTTTCTTTTACACGAGAAAAATAAGGATTTCATTAATAAGAAATAGTGAAAAGACACTTACGATCAATGTAAGAAAAAGTGAAAATTCCAACAAGAGTACAAAACACCTTAGAACTAGTTACACCACAGTTTCAATTTAAAATAGCCTTAATAAAAATCTTCATCTAAAGCAATACAATACGTGAGTTCGCTCTGATTCGGCATAACATTTGTTGATTCGTAGTTGTTTGTGTGAACATACTTTTGTGATTTATTGAGTTTTCCGAGATTGTGAAACCTTGAAACTTCATTCTCCAACAAACGAAAAATAATGAAACTCTAAATAATCCGATCTTCCATAAGGGAAGATAAGAAAACTACACTCTATACTCTYACAAAAGGAGATAATAATAACCTCAAAAAATGGGGATACAACTCTCATAAAGAGATAGAAAAACCAAAAAAATGGGGATAAAACTCTCTTAATAAGATAGAAAGTAGGATTATTCATAAACAAACTTGATGTGGCATGTAAAACTTACATGCCACGTGTCCTCATTCGATTTGGCATGTGAGTCCAAGGTGGCAAAGGGTCCCTAAGTCACATGTCGACGTACCAACTTGCCATGTGTCAAAAGTCAAGCGACTTATTGWCCGTACAAGTTCGATTGAAACAGATCGGACAACGTATATCAGATTACTTAATTAAGCAAGCAGAACAAGTAAAACAACGGTGAAGATGGTGACAAGTGTCACACATCAAGATTCTCATGGGACAAGGCAAAAGCCTATAAATACCCCATGAGAGACCTCATTTTTCACACAACATTCATTCATACATTTGAGAGAATTTACTCATACTTAAGAGAGTATTGAAGTTTCTCTCTCTAATATCTCTCTACATTAAATTGCATTTTTTACTTTCCTCCTTCCTTTACTTACTAAGACATCGGAGGGGAGATAATCCGAAAAGGATTATTCTCCTTCTTGCAGGTGCTAAGTAGCCAAGAAGGATTCGAAGTGCCAAGCCATCTCGAGTCTCCATTCCAAGATTAGCTTCCTTGGAGTAACGTTGAAGGGAAGCCTCCACCCATCTCTCAASCCTGCAGCAGAGGAAATCTTGTAGTTTGTCAAACGACTTGCTACAACATTTGGCGCTGTGTGTGGGGAGGTAATCGAAAAATGGCWTCAGAGGATGATCAAACCAAACAAGGAAGGAATACTCCACCATCCTCTGAGAAGGAAAGCAATCCCAATGGGGAGAACCACCTGGATCACTTTGTCTTCCAAGTTGTGGAAGACTTGGGTACTTGTGTGGGAACTAAGCTATCCCTCCAAGACTTAGATAGTCGATATGTCACTCGTGATGTTCTGAAGGCAAAGATAAGAGTYGGAGTGTTAGAGATCATGGATCGCTTCGCTGAGCAACAAGATGTGAAGGCTAAACTCCAAGCCCTAAAGGAGGAGAATGCACGATTAAAATCCATGCATTTAGGTAAGTCTAAGGTGAGGGGCGAAGAAGCTTCCGTTAAGGAGAAGGCCTTGGAATATAGCACTCCCGTGGCACCTAATCTCAAGACTATCAAAATCAAGAATCCCACCCCAAAAGACAAATTCAAGCATGTTAAAACTCAAATCGTTTCTATTGAATGAGAGAAAAGTCAGACTAGGAAGTATCGCAACACTCCTAGACCTATAACTATTGCCCCATGTGTCCAATCAACCAAGGGAYATATCGTTTTGATGATGTCAATGATGAAGATGAAGTTTCGACTAGAAACAATGAGACAGAGGATGTTCGAACCCTCATCAACATAAAGAAGGAACGAAATCAGGATGCTAGACTGATCATGGAATGAAACAAAGTAGAGAAGCTTAAGCAAGTTACCCAAGTGAGTGAACACTGCTTTACAAGTTCTACCTCGTTGTGCACGGATCCCTCCCATCGTTCTCTAAGCACTCATAGTCCCTCTCATAGCACATTGGGACAAGCCGTCGGTCATCCAAGGAATCAGGAGCTAGAGGTTCGCTTCCACCAAAGTGGGGGGTCTCACCAAAGCGGTGCTTATTTGAACCAAGGGCATGGGTTTCCATCCCAAAGGATGGAGGGGAGATTGCAAGCGCTCTCCCTTACTGATAAAAATCCTTTCTCTGCCTCCATTCTAATGGCACCTCAAGCTACCCTCCATAGAAGCATATGATGGCACCACCGATCCTGATGATCACCTTGTCATGTACAAGCATCTCATGTTAACCACCCAGGCCGATGATGCGACTTGGTGTAGGTACTTCCCTGTCACTCTMAAAGGGATGACACAAAGATGGTTCAATGGTTTGCCAACCGGTTCTATTCACAACTTTTCCAAACTTGATATTGTCTTCACTCATCATTTCATGGCGAATCGTTAAGAAAGGAAGAGTAGTATACACTTGGGAATGATCCAACAGCGACGCAATGAGAGTTTGCGAAGCTACGTCAAGCGGTTCAACAATGAAACCTTGCAAATTTTGGGCTTGACAGACCAAGTGATTTTAGATAATTTCTATCGTGGATTAAGTGACGATAGCTCTTTCAAATTTTATGTATATGATTCGGAAAAATTACCAAGACTTGAATGAAATCCTTCGCGAGGGAAAGGCCTTCATTCATGCGGAGGAGATATGCTTTGTTCCTAGAACAAGGGAAAGAGAAGTGCCTTCGTCCTCCAAGTCTCAACACAATCAAGGTCACCGAAGTGTCGAAAGTGATCGAAAGAGGCATGGGACTTGGAATATAGAAGAAGATGAATAAGAAAAGAAGGGGAAGGGTAGAAAGAAAGGAAAGTTTAGTTATAATCCAAGAGTGGATTATACCAAAGATCACTATCAAGTATATAGGGAAGTTGACAAAGATGATCCCATTGACGACCCTCCACTAATCAAATAAACCTTGAATCTAGGGACAAGTTTAAGTATTGCAAGTTCCACAAGGAAGTTGGTCATGTAACAAATSATTGCTTCCCCTTGCGAAGAGCACGGGATCACTTAGCATTCCAAGGGAAGGTCAAGAAGCACTTGATCAAGAGGTTTTTGGAGAAGCCATCAACTAATGACGATGCACAAATAAGTGAACACTCCAACTCTGGAATAGTTCACATGATATCAGGAGGTTTTGTTACTAGAGGTCCGACCGCCAAAGGCCAAAAGGACTATGTGCGAAACCATCAAAAAGTCATGACCCTTGACAAAGAAACTGATGATGAGTTCCCCGACATGTTGTTCTACGAAAAAGAYCGTGGGGAGGTAAACACCTCTCACGACGATCCTCTCGTAGTAGAAATGAAGGTCGCGAGCAAGAGTGTCCGCAGAATACTCATCGACACAGGGAGTTCTTCCGACATCATTAGTTTCGAGTGCCTTCAAAAGCTCAAGTACAATGATGATGACCTTTTCCCATGCCATAATCCTATCATTGGCTTTGGGGGATGAGTCATTCATCCCGTTGGCACCGTAGTTTTGCCTCTCCGAATGGGAAGAGAAGACAAGTGTAGGCATATGAAAGTTAAGTTTTTGGTGGTTCAAAACTAGACARCCTACAACATTATCCTTGGTAGACCAACTCTCAATGCCTCAAAATCTGTAGTAGTCACTCATTTGATGCTGATGAAGTTTTTATGCAACGATGGCAAGGTAGGTTTAATATATGCAGATCAGCAATTAGCTTGAGAGTGCTATCTGACCACCATTAAGCCAATTGCTGGGGGCAAGGATAAGGAAGAAGGTAAACCTTCAGAACCAAGAGTTTGTAGGAAGTGGAAAGCATGCGAAGTGCTAATGGTCCACATCGCTCATGAAGAAGCCATGGAAACCTATGGACTATTTTCAACAATCCCTCGACTTGAACCTGGAGGTCAGCAGGAGGACTTTGTGATAGATCCAGCCTTCCCCGAAAGAACTATCAAAGTTGGCGATGCTATGGATCCTTTGCTAGGGCAACAATTTAGAAGCTGGTTGACGGATTATAAGGATGTTTTTGCCTTCACGGTAGAAGAAATGCCACGCTTAGACCCTAAAACTGCCCATAACGCCCTAAATGTTGACCCCACAATTAAGTTCTTCAAACAAAATTTTGCATTCTAACTGTCGACCTTCAAAGAGCTAAGTATGTGAGAAACTACAATATTTGGTTCGTCTATTGGAATGGCCAACTCTACAAGAAATCCTACTCTCATCCCTTACTCAGATGCATCTCTCTGGAGAAGGGGGCAGAGGTGTTAGAACACATTCATCAAGGGCAGTGTGGATCGCACATTGGAGCAAGTGCTCTGGTGGAGAAAACTCTTCGCACAAGGTACTATTGTCCTACATTGAGGAAAGATGTTATCGMCTTTGTCAAGAAGCGCCGAGAAGGTCAAATCCATGGCAACATCTACCAGAGACCARCCAATCTGCTATCCCTTGTGCTATCACCTTTATTCTTTGCAAAGTTGGGCATAAAAATTCTTGTTCCTTTTTYCCAAGCTATGAGGCAAGAGAAATTCTTTATTGTTGCGGTGGATCACAACCTTGACTTGATTCCTAAAATCAGGGGCAACGCTCTCCTTCGCCAACAAATCTATAAGCTTCACATGTCTAGAGATTATGACAAGCGAATGAATCACAAGCCTCTCCAATTGGGAGACTTAGTGTTAAGGTAGATGGAGTCCGTTGGAAGGGTAAAGGAGGATGGCAAGTTAGCTCCAAACTAGGAAGGTCCATACAACATTAACGAAGTGCTACGCGATGGAACCTAGAAGTTGGAGGATGGTAATGGTCAAAGCTCATGTCACCCATGGAACACAGACAACTTRAAGAAGTAATAAGCAAGAAGTACAAATACTATCTGATTAGGCTAGCTTGAAGGCGCTCACCCTTGTAATCAGTCGAGCTAACCAGCAGAAGGTGTTCGCACTCGTAATTTCTTGAGTTAGCCTAAAGGCGCTCAAAGTTTTATGATTTGGAGTTATCTAAGATTGAATGAAAGCCTTCAATACTTTTTAACTTCAAAATTTTTTCATACACAGGGGCAACTTCCCCTCCATGGTTGTATATTTTGCCTCAAAGYGAGTGTCAAACATATAACCTAGTCTCAAAGTGAGAACATTTTATTTATTACTTGCAAATGGCAAAACATATCAAGTAAATAATTTGAAATTAATTTAAAGCATTAAGGGTTTAGCCTTAACACACCTTAAGGAGTGTAACTATTGATTGTGCGAAGGGCAAGCATCCCACAAAACTACAAAGGGAAAACGTCCCATAAAATTCACCAAGGGCAAGCGTCCCACTTAAATGCATAGGGCAAACGTCCCTATTCTTGCGAAGGGAAAGAGTCAAATGACATTTTCAAAGGGCAAACGTCCCTATCCTTGTGAGGGAAAGAGTCAAATGGAATTTACGAAGGGCAAATGTATCTATACTTGCGAAGGGCAAGAGTCAACGACATTTTCGAAGGGCAAATGTCCCTATCCTTGTGAAGGGAAAGAGTCAAATGACCTTTGCAAAAGGCAAATTTCTACATACTAGCAATGGATTATCGTTCTCATTATATTGAAAGGTTAGACGGGTGATATCTGCGAAGGGCAAAGGTCACATGGCATCTGCGAAAGCAAACATGCTTCTAAATCTACAAAGAACAAGAGGATACTACTCAATCCCCAAGTTTAAGGGCAATCAGTATGATTGATTGACTTGACACCCCTATTAGGTTTCAAGCCAATCAATTCTTTAAAATCTCTATACTTGGTAATTTCGTATTAAGCAACATGAGCAAAGACAGATGGGAACTCGCGAACATACACTCCAGTGTAGGTACCTATTTCTCTTTGCAAAGGTTCACACTTAGAGGAGAACTTGCTTGCAAACTTACACTCGTACTAAGTGTTATGTGCGAAGACAGAAGGAAGTTGCGAATTTACGCTCAAGTGTATGAAGTGATTTTTCTTCGCAAAGTTTAGCATCCGATAATACTTCGATCCTACGCCAATTAGAAAATTGTGCGAAGGGAGAAGGAAGTTGCGATTTCACACTCCAGTGTTTGAAGTGACTTTACCTCGAAACACTTTGCTCTCAAGAGTATACCTTCGCAAAGCCTTATGAGTTTCAGACGAAGGGTCAAGGAAGTTGTGATTTCACACTCTAGTGTTACAATGCATTTTGTTCGCACACGTGGAGGAAGTCATGCAAAGGTTATACATATTTGACGATCRAAGTCATCGCACACTACTAAGAATGATCCTTAAATTTGAGGCGTTTGTAGCAAATCAACCCCATTACTCTTATCAATTATGCAAGTTCACCCCTTAACTTTAATTAGTGCAAATCAACCCCCTAAGATTAAAATTAGGTGCAATTCACCCATAATTAATAATAATCTATTTTTTTATATTTATTTCAATTTTATATTAAATTGATAACTGTATTTAATTTKAATACTGTATCTTTATATAGTACAATACAATAATAATTCTAACTTTCCCTTTTCGATCTCCTCTCTTCATCAATCCAATTAACACCTGCAACTTCTAACTTTCTCTTTTCTTCTATCTCCTAATTAACTTTCCCCATTTTTTTCCTCTCTGACTTTACCACCGTTGGGGTGTTTAACCTTAAAAAAAAAAAATTCATGATGGCTTATCTTTATCAATCCAACTAAAAAACTCAATATTTGAAGAAATTAGCTCAAATGAATTTAACAAAGCTTAATAGAGAAGGAGATGCATGTACTTACAGGAGATGGAATCAAAGAGTAAAGAAGGAGGATCTAGCTCAAAATTGTGAAGGTATCTCACCTACTTACTGTATACAAATTTCAATTGAATTTTTTTACGAAGTAGTTGTTTTGTTTGGTTTTGAAGTCATTATCCTTTAATTTTTATTATGCCATTGAAGTAAATTTGTTTGTTTGATATTGGATTCAAGTATGAAAATGTCAATTTGTGCTATTAATCTTTTTCATGTATTATTTTTAATGCTTTTTGGTGGGTGGTAATTGCAAGGATTTCATCGAATCATTGGTTATTGCTAAAAGAAATTATGCAATTTGATATTGTGATAATTTGATTGTCAAACTTAACAAATTAAAAGTACATAATGATTCATTAAGAAAATTCTTTGAAAATGAATTACTAAAAAATAAGCAAACTAAACAAAATGCTATAAAATTTAATACTAAAAAGTAATGCTAGTATCAGTGATTGATAACCCTTTSTGGGCATGACGTGCATTTGTGTCCAGGTTCTTTGCAATAAGAGCAAAATTGCTGCATTCCATTCTTAGGCACTCTGTATTTGTGTTTCTTACTTTTATCTTCACCATATGCCTTCTTCCTCTTATTTGCTGGTCTCCCGTGCTTCACCCTAGGATCACTAGGCAGTATTCGACCTCCTTCAACTTTCTTCCACATTTCTTGTCCATTTACAGGCTCTAATAAGAATGAGTATGCTGCTTTGTATGTATCACTGTGATACTAGAATACCACATAGTTATCTGGATTCTCAATTTTACCACATATTGCAGTTGTTGCATGCAAACATGGAATTCCATTCACACCCCAGTATCCACAAGCACAATTTCTTTTATCTAGTCTCACAGAATATGATAATTCGCTATTATTGATATGTTTCACCTCGTACACATTTGTATCGGCTTCAATAGCTCTCCAATTAATACTAGATTGCCTAAAGGCAATGAGTTTAGCTCGAATTCGAGGGGTAACATCACCATTGGACTTACCTGCTTCTGTTTTCTTATTGACCATCCTGCTCATGACTWGTCTTCTAATTTCTTCTAACATTGTCAAAATTGGTTTTTCCCTTGCTTCAAGAATCCAAGAGTTGAAGGTTTCATCCATATTATTGCAAGTGACATCTGTGCATGCCCAATTATTGTAAAAACATCGACAAAATTTCTTCACATTTCTAGCACACATCTCTGTATAAGCTCTTTGGCTTTTTTGTTTCAATTCCTCCATAGCATCARTGAACTGTTTTTCATTATATGCTTTCAYTACCTTCCAAAATAGCTTGTGTAATACGCGAGGAAGAACAAGAAGAAGAGCAGTTTGTTTAAAGAACAAACTGGAATACGTGAGAAATATATGAGAAGGAACGTTTTATCTTCCTTGATAATAGGCAAATATCTTTTTAATTTGTATAAAATATGTATTTAGATGTATATTGAATGTATTTGAATTAATAAATAATTTTTAATTATATTTTTGCAATAAATAATGTAATATATAGATTACATTGATTGATTTGCACCTAAATTGGAAGTCGTAGTGTGATTTGCTCCAAATAAAACCTAAGGGGGTTGATTGCACAATTGGAGTAAGGTATGGGGTTGATTTGCCACTTTGGGCTTAAATTTGAAGTCCAATGTACAAAGGAAATTGGCAACAAAGTGCTTGGAAAATTTGTTTACATAGGCATGTGGAAAAGTTCTAAATTGCTAATACAAGGGTCATGACACATCAGCAAATAGTTTGAATATTTTTTAACTATAAACCATGGCAAATCCTCACTAAGAATAAGATTGTTGTCATTAGTGCTTTACAATAAAAAAAAAGTAAAGCAACCAAGTGGGATTATATCCTAATTTAATATATCATACCTGGCCTGGGCCCATGGTACAAGGCTACTACATTCCAATTGATATCATGCGATTAACAAGGAAAAGTAAGCACGTGCACCTTGTGAAATAAGCCTACAACCTACAAGTCTACAATCAAKCTATGGCCTACCATTATTGTATTTATTACTATGTTAAACAAGTCACTAAGCGTGATATTTCATTGCTTGAAAGCTTGTGGCTCCTATCTATGCGGAGTATGAAGGAAACTAGAGAGGTACACATCCTCCTTTTTGCATTGATATCAACGATTTCAACATTAATTTGGTGAAGTTAGCCTAAACAAATCAAACAAAAGAGAAGCTATGCACTAAGGTTCTGCTCTTCGAYACAATATTATGCGAAGATCTTTGCTTCAAGAGAGTGTGTGCACTCACCCTACACCATTTACAAACAAATTCCATCGCAAGATCCTTGTTACGAAGAGTATTCTTGCGAAGAGAAAATGGTGCAAATGCACAAGTGTAGCCTTGTCAACGACCCTCCTTGCAAAATGAACAAAGGAAGGTGCGAACTTACCAATGCTTATAATCATCTTGCGTCGCATCTCCCTCCTTCGTAAAGAGCCTCATCGCAAACCAAGCAAAGGATGGTGCGAACTTGCACTTCAGAGCTTACAATCAAAATCCTTCGCATGCTTCATCTTAACGAGACGCAAATGCATGCGATAAAAAATTCCAACGTGAGATTCTTGTTACGAAGAGTAGCCATGCGAAGAGAAAATAGTGCAAATGCTCAAGTGTAGCTTCGCCGACACTTCATTACAATTTGATGAAGGGGGCTGCGAAATTACACTTTAGAGCTTACAACCAAAAGCCTTCGCATGATTCATCTTCGCGAGACGTAAATGTGATAAGAAATTACCAACGCAAGATCCTTGATACAAATAGTATTGTAGCGAGGAAAAATGTGTGCAAATACACAGGTGTGAGTTCGCATGAACTGTGAGGCTTAACTAGGCCACCCCGCTGCACGAAGATACTCCCATCACCAATGACGCAAGGGAAGACACCAACTTACACTCGGCTATTCACAAGCATTTGGCTTCGTGGGTCTTTGAGGTGTCGAAGTAAATTTGCAAGTAAACAAGCCCAACATCGTAACCAACTAACCACCTTCGTTGCATCGTATGTATTTCATCAAAGATGGAAAAACATGATCAAACATGCGAACGAAAAAAGCACAACCCATCGCAAGTAGCAGACTCATGAAGAGAAGGTAAAGTTATKAGCTGCAAAGAAAATCATATGCGGTTGGCGACGACAAAAGGGAGGCACGAACTTACACTCCAGTGCGTACAATACTTTTGCATCGCAGCCCCTTCCTTTTCCAAGAGATATGGTAAATAAGAGGAAGACAAATGCATGGTAGCTAGCATTGCCTAAAGCATCGCACACACCAGTAGCTAGCATCACCTCGCATCGCACCTTGCCGCCATCGCCGTCAACACACTGCCTCCAATGCATCGCAAAACGCAAAGGACGATGAGTTCTCGATTTTGAGGCTTGAAGTCGCTTTAATCATCGCATCTCCGCCATCATCATTGCATCGCAACCACCTTTAGTTCGTCGCAGCCACCTTCAGGTGAGGTAGAGATGAAGCTTGCGAATGGGTAGACTTCATTGCGGCAACTGCGTTTAGGGTTGAAGCGAAAGAGGAATACCATGGATGCTCATACGTACATATGTTGAAGTGTATATATATGTATACATGCAATGTGTTCGTGTACAGAGAAAAAAAAAAACAAAGAAAAGAGAAAAAAATGAAGAAGCTAGAAAAATGGCGAAAATTGGAGTACAAGTGCGAAGGAGACGAAGGCCTTGCTGAGTTTGTATTGTTAAACGGTTGAAGCAAAAGCCACCAATTATTAAATGGAATTGATTTGAAGTGGGTCCCATGTTATGTATTAGTTACGGATTGGCAGTTTGGCATTTAAAAATTGCCAAAATTCATACATGTTGTTGCATGGACATGCATAAAGGTATAAATGCACAATGCATGCAATCTGCTATGTTCCACTACAAGATGTCGTGTGTTCCCATGTATAGCATTTCATTTGTTGAGGAAAACTCCAAAGCTAGTAAGACAAATGGTAAAGGAACTTCATTTTACCCTTAGATTTCGCATGTGACGTTTGATGAAGCAAAGCTATAAGCAAAGTAAGGCCCACCACTGCATGCTTCAAAATTCCAAGAACCTTGGTCTTCATTCTTCATAAATCAASTGGCAAAGAGCTAAGCAAGTATGATATGGCATTTATTTATTGTAAGAACTAAAGGCATATAAAGGAAAATAAGTATTAAAGTATACTACCTATATTTTGGTGGTACAACTATACTCAAGTCCTAAAATGCATACAATTGATGCAAGTTTCGGCCCATATCAAACTAAATTGAAGTAAGGTTATCCAAGTGCCAAAAATATTTTGGTCCATGATCACAAGGTCAAATACCCTCTAAACGAAGCGAATGGAGAGTATTTGAGGGGCAAATGATGTGGCATGTAAAACTTACATGCCACGTGTCCTCATTCGATTTGGCATGTGAGTCCAAGATGGCAAAGGGTCCTTAAGTCATGTGTCGACGTACCAACTTGCCATGTGTCAAAAGTCAAGCGACTTATTGACCGTACAAGTTCGACCGAAACAGATCAAGCAACATATATCAGACTGCTTAAGCAAGCAAAATAGGTAAAACGACAGTGAAGATGGTGACAAGTGTCACACATCAAGGCTCTCATGGGACAAGGCAAATGCCTATAAATTCCCCATGAGAGACTTCATTTTTCACACAACATTCATTCATACATTTGAGAGCATTTACTCATACTTAAGCAAGTATTGAAGTTTCTCTTAGGCATCGGAGGGGAGATAATCCGAAAAGGATTATTCTCCTTCTTGCAGGTGCTAAGGAGCCAAGAAGGATTCGAAGTGCCAAGCCATCTCGAGTCTCTATTCCAAGATTAGCTCCCTTGGAGTACCGTTGAAGGGAAGCTTCCACCCATCTCTCAACCCTGCAGCAGAGGAAATCTTGTAGTTTGCCAAGCGACTTGCTACAACAAAACTAGCAAAAAGAAAATAGTAGAAAGAAGAATTGAGGCAACCCCACCATCAAAGAGATGATGGTAGCCCCAGCGGTTGTAGAAGAAAAGGAAGTTAGGGTTTTAGGGAGAAGAAAGGAGTATACTTGATTAGATATATTTCTCCGTAATAACCATTTAGCACTACTACTAATATATGTTGTGTGATTAAAAAATAACGACAATAACTTAGATGAAATTGAATACGGAGTACTATATATCTTSATAAATACTCCCTCCGTTCCCTTTTGTTTGTCTTGTTTGGAATTGGGGGAGAATTAAGAAAAATGAATTTTTAATTAATAGAAGGTGTTAATTTAATAAGATTCTTACTTGAAAAGAGAGTTATTAATTTTTTTATTTAGTAGAATGGAAAGTAATAAATGTGTGTTGAAAGTGATTTTTGGGGAGTAATTTAGATAGTGATTAAATATAATGGAAGAAAAATACTCCCTCTGTATCGTAAAAATTGGAACACTCATATTATGTCATCTTAACTTCCTAAATAACATTAATGGTATTTAGAAGGTTAACATGTGAGAATTAGGTGGATTTGTACTTTAAATTTGGAGGGAATGCAAGTAATGACCAATTTTTAAAATCAATCGGTCCCAAAATTTGTTTGTCCTTTTCACATAGAGAAATCACGTGGCAGCCAAAATTTTGGGTTGGGGGAAATTTTTCTGGTGGAAAATTTCATTTCCCTCCAAATTTTACTTTCCATTTGAAGTTGAATTTCCCACCTCATTCATTCATGTTTTTAAAAGCCCATTCACATCATCGTTTACGCTTTCATTTCATTCACATCATCAGCCAAAAAAACCACTATTCCATTGATACTCCATTACATCACCTAACAGCCAACAAAAAAAAAAAAAGCAAAAGCACTCCAGCTACTTCATTTCTGTCACTCCTCCTTCACTTCAAAATGGAAAAAGAATGTGACAATGATTATCTACTTGTAACACCTGAAAAGTGTGTCTCCCAATCCGATGAAATCCGCTGATTAATATAAGTAACAGAGCTGCGCGTTTTCGACTCGGAAAAGATGCTTTGAACTCACGAAAGTTGGAAATACGTTGAGTCGTACTCGACTATTGAGCAAAGGTCACTTACAAGGCAAACATATTTTCTTTCGATTTTCTCGATAAATTCAAAGTTTTCAAGGTTTTCAAACAAGATACACTGGCATTCTCATACTTTTTGTTTTTCATCATGTGCGTCACATTTTTCTGAATCCGCCAATATTTTTAAATTATTTTTCTGATTTTTCTATGATTTTCTATGAATTTTCAACGTTTAAATACGCAGAATAACGCAGAAAATATGTTAAAATTAGAAAATACTCCGGAAATACGTGGAACCTTCTAAACATTCTAGAACTCCGCTTGGAGAGCAAGGTGTCTAGGTGCGTCGAATCAAGGGAAATCACGAATAAAATCGAGAGGAAATCAAAATATTCGAGGTTTTTTAAAAATATATACTCAACCATTGAGCGTATATATACTGAAATGGAGCGTATATACGCTCCTGATGAGCGTATATACGCTCATTTGAGCGTATATACGCTCAACACACATACGATTTTTGCCAATTATGGAAAGCAAGAAGCTAATACGCTCAGTATGAGGTAATACGCTCCTCAATGAAGCGCTGATATACGCTCGCTCATGAGCGTATATACGCTAACAACTCTGAGCGTATATACGCAGGGTTCCCTCTGCCTCGTTTTGCCTACTTGCCTATAAAATACTTGCTCGCCTTGCTCAGTCCGGGACAGCTTCAATATACGCACAATTCACGACTTCACACCTCACTTCTATACACTACACACAGCTTGACACATCTATTCTCTCTCTCAAAACACTCAAAACACATTCGTATTCGATTCAAAGCATCGATTCTCTCGAATCAACAAGCGAAATAAGGGTTATAAATCTGAGATTACTCACCAAAAACCTCTCTTTCACTCTTTTTTAATCCTTTTTGCCACTTTTAATTTGACTAACCATTGTTATGAGTTTTAATCAATTAAAACAATGTAGAAACTCACTTGTTAATCGTTTCATGTAAATATGTAGGATTATTCATTATTTCATTGTTTCCATGGTTTGGCTTTCATTATATATACATATTGTTATTGTCAATACTAACGCGTTTGTTTGTCTCAACTAGCAATTCAATCGAAAGCGACTCCTTTGAGTTTTTTTATTCTAACAATTTGATTGTTTGCAGTGAAGGGGAGGGGACACACATACATATCAATGCCTTACTAACCTTTTGTTTTCATGTCTCGTTTGTATATATATCTTCTATCACACTTGTATATATTGTAACAAGACCGGAATTTAATCGCTTGTCACATTAAAGTCAGATAATCATGGAACGACGGTTTTTTAAGCACCTTATAACATTGACTACAATCAGTGATCGCCTTATCCATTGTAGAAGTCTTGGTTGTTTATAATAGCAACCCACCTAGTAATCATGCACTTCAAAGTCAAATCAATAGGCTCTTTGAATTCAATTGTTATGATTTATGGAACATACAATGAGACCGAGTAGAGGCCGCTACATGCGGGCGAATTGAGGTACAGATCTGATTCGTACCATGTCCCGAACCCACGACGTTACTTGATTGGACGTGGGGCCATTAATTTGGCACCATGTCGGGCGTCCGTGAAAACCTATATAGCACGGTGCGATCCCTCTCATTCGACACACACCCCAACGCATTCAATGCGGATTCCATGCGTCAACTCCATGACACTTGAAGCTGAGGCCAACGCCCCTGCCTAAGGCGGGGCGAAGCCCTACAGTTTTTGGCGACTTCACTGGGATTAATCACCATTTGGTGAGTGGACAGACTTGAAAGTCTCGTAGTTCCATATTTCGTAATCATTGAATATTTGCTTGTGACCCTTCGAATAGGGTCATGTCCTAGACACCTTGGTCTCAATATGGGCATGTTCTATGCTCGAGATCACCTTAAAGGGTGGATTTTATCTTGGTTTGCTATGTGGTTAATTGATCACATGGCTAAGTAGTCCTTATCCGCCCATGCCGTAGTATGCACGTTTACGAGATGCGTAGTATATAAGGGTATCTCGCCATACATCACCAATGTGTGGTGGTGAAATTGGACCCACTCTACCTTAGCATGGTACACAATCAGACTTAACCAAGCCACTTATAGTTCACTTAGATCCTAACCTTAAGTGAATTAATTGTTTTTGTGTTTCAATCAATGGTGCTTGTAACTGTGACTCTTTGTTCAGTCCAATTTCTTAACTAAGCCCAGTCCCTTAATTCTATGGTCAAGACATGAAGTTTGATGTCCATAGGCCCATTCCAATCCAATTCAATTTCATAACTCCATATCGACCTAGAGTCTGACTTAGGTTCAATTCCAATCCAAAAGTCTTAAATCTGATTTAGATTCGACCTTTTGAACCTCAAACCTGAATTAGTTCATTTCAATTCCAATTCAAAACCTCGAGTCTGAATTAGTTCAATTCAACTTCAACTTCTAAAACCTTAAACTGAACTAGTTCGATCTAGACTCAACCCTAGGCCCATTCAATTTCACGTGGCTGTAGGTCTAAGAGGTCCTTAATTGAAATAGGCCCATCTTAGGTGTGAATCTTTCTCGAGTCAGCAGCCTTAAATCAGATTTAGGTCTAGCCTATTCAAGTCTACTTCGAGTTCAGTTCTTAAGTCCAGATACCTCAAACTGAGTTTGGTTTGTTCTTAAGAGTTTTCAATCTTTTGTTTTAGGTTCTAAAGTTTAAATTCTTGATTTCAGCAAAGATAGCAAAGACTCGCAACTTTCTCTGGCTCCAAAATAAGTAACAAGAAGCCAAACCCGACGCGCTCCTGAATCACCAAGACACTTGCATGGCAACATCGAACAACAACTTAACGCTATTCTAGGAAAGCTCGAGTCTGTGAATTCTCGCTTGAGCCCAAGAAAGAAACATTGGGGAGCTGAAAGAAAAGAGGACCCAACAGAAAAACCTCTCGAGTCTGAAGGGGAGGAAGAAAGACGATGCGTGAAACACCATCCTCCTCCAAAGACTGAGACGGAAAAAAGGGTGTGAGCAACTTAGAAGAGTTGTCAAGAGAATGTCCGTCCAAAATTCGTGTCAAGGGCCTCTGTTGCTATTATGAGATTAAGGGCCAGCTCCTAAGAAGTTTGTCATTACTGATTTGCGCCAAGTTCAAGGGAAAATGAAAACCAGAAGACCACCTCCGCACCTTCAATATCTCATGGTCCTTAAAGAATGAGCAAAGAGCTATTCACTTCGGTGTTCCCCATACTTTGGACCACCCATCCATCCAGGTGGTTCAGACTCTGAATCAAGCCAAGCTCGATGATGGAATACAATCAAACACGAGTTCCTAAAGCAGTAAGGTACTATTCCCAGCTTCCCTTGTCGTCTCGTGAACTAGAGCCACCAAGCAAGGTGAGAGAGAAAATTTCTCTACTTTCCTTAATAGTGGAGGGAGAAGTCCGCTCAATTGACCAATCGATCCACCGAATGAGGAAGATCAAGTTGCTCGCATGGTCATAAGAACCTTCAGCCCAAGTATCAGAGTCACTCAAGTTTAACCCATTGATTCATTACTCTGGCTCTACAAGGTGCTCCTAGTTGAGGAAGATGTTCAAGCCCAGAAGTCTAAGAGTAATGGTGGGGCTTTAACAAGAAAGGTGGCTCCTCTTTTTCCAACATCTGATCAAAGTCAGCCACAATTACCAATGACCAACTCTTCTAACATCCTGGCTCTTTCAAACAACAGGCCTCGAGGACCACCAGACAATTCTTCCAATGATGACTTAATGAGCGAGCCTTTGATAGATTAACTGCAAAAGGTGCACTTGCTCCTATGGACCCACTCCAGACCCTCAGATGATAAGAAATCTAGGAATTGAATCCAATGCCTATTGTAAGTTCACCAAGGAAGGGGTCACACCAACTAGAATTGCATCGTTTTGAAGCACAGGATTCAAGACATGGTTGAAGATGGTTCGCCTCCCAGTTCCTCCAGCGGCGAGGATAAGATCAACATCCAAACCAACCCACTTGCTTAAACCATGAGTCACTCCAAGGCGGGGTTAATGATCCATGCGGCCTTCTTTAGATTGAAGTCATCGAGTCCTAGTCCTAGCTTTTATATTCGTTTCAATATCACTGTCTTTGAGCTATGTAGTCTTTTGAAAATAGCCATGTATGTTTCAAGATTTTCTTCATCAAATAAATGACTCATTTGTTTTTGGCAATTATTTTCTAATCTATGCAAGTCTCAACACTCATTGGCCACAATTGTATAATCTAATGCTTGATTCAATTATTTAATTGACAATGCCCAGAAGCCTTCTTTCACAGCTCCACAAAATGACCCCTCCCTTCCATTCCCTTTGTCACATCAAATCAAAAATCCCTTGCAACCTTTTGAGCCACAAAACTATCATTTAGCCTATCTTTCTTTCATCACCCACATCTACCTAACCCTTTGGACCAAACGGGTGCGTAGGAAAAGACACGTGCAAAAGAAAGAAAAAGCAAAAGAATAAAATGGGCAAAAGAAAAAGCAAAAATCAAAGTTCAATGCCAGTCATCTACAAATGCAAAATCAATTTCAAAATCAATCCAAAGTTCAAAGCCCAAAAAAAAAAAGTAAGAAAAGTCTAAAAAGCACACTGCGCAACCACGTGAGTCACTTCATAAAATCAAGCCTTTTTCAACCCTCAACCAACAGCCTCACATTCAACCACAAAAGCCCTCTACACGAGGCATTGTCAAATTCATCATCAGAACTTATCGTGGTAATTCCGTAAGGATACGTAGGAAGCCTCTTCTCGAGGTTCGACCGCATCAACATATAACATTGAATCATTTGAGAGCCTTTGAGTGCTTTATTACTAGAATTCGTATTATGGTTTTGCCAGTTTAAGAACCTGACATAGACTCATGTTTGAACATCATCACTAGCCAACCTCGCATCTAGCCACATCTTTGACCCTTAGCCACAATTTGACCCTTTTTATTTCTCGAACCATAGCCTATTCTTTGGTCACCTTCAAGGACTCATTGACTCAAACCCAAAGAAGTTAAGCCACCTAAACCTTTGGGTCAGTACATCTTGTTGGGGAACTCATCCACACAATCTATCTCTTCTCTATGTTGACTCTAACCGTAAACCACGTTGTCTCAAAGTCTCGCTGGGGCTCGTTGTCATCATGGCTCCTTAATTTTCCAGTTGGCTTCTTGTCTCCTAATGCCCTATTACGTTCAAGTCTATTGCTATCAAGTGGAAATCCTGAAATCACTCTTGGACCCTGTCTCTTTCCAATCAAGTCACTGTCTCGCCATGTTAAGTCAAGTCACGTCCAAATGTCACCTATCTCTAATCACTCTTCAAATGACACTCTTCAATTGGCACCTTGGTACTAGGATTAGACTCTAGTATCATCCTTTCATGTCTAGAACCAGACCTAGACTGGCCTCTTTAAAATTCAAAGGCTCATTCAAATCATGTCTAGAATCAGACTAGACAAGACACTTTCAAATCATGTCTAAATCAGACCTAGACAAGTCACTTTCAAATCATGTCTAGAATCAGACCTAGACAAGTCACTTTCAAATCATGTCTAGAATCAGACCTAGACAAGAACACTTTCAAATCATGTCTAGAATCAGACCTAGACAAGTCACTCTCAAACCATGTCTAAAACCAGACCTAGACAAGACTCCTTCAAAGACTCTTTCAAAACCATGTCTAGAACCAGACCTAGACAAGCCACTTTCAAAGACTCTCTCAAATCATGTCTTGAACCAGACCCAGACAAGCCACTTTCAATGACTCTCTCAAACCATGTCTAAAACAGACCTAGACAAGACTCCTTCAAAGACTCTTTCAAACCATGTCTAAAACCAGACCTAGACAAGAACCTTTCAAGTTCAATGACTCTTTCAAACATGTCTAGAACCAACCTAGACAAGGCCCTTCCAAATTCAAAGACTCTTTGACTCTTGCCTCTCTCTCAATATCAAGGTCACAAGTACAAGTCAACATTGCATGCAAATTCGCTAGACATAAAAACAGACCTATGTCGTCACCAAGGTAGTCCTTAATCCTGAATAGGCTATCATTTTCAAGTCAATGCTCATTTCTTCGGAAAGCATGGGACGCACCTGCATTTCCCCAGTCAGCTAAACGGGGAAATGACCGCTCCAGGACTCAGAACATACAAGCACATCGAACCGCATGGGACACGGCTACAGGAAAACTAACCTTTGTTTTGCAATTGCAGGTACCGGCGAAAAGGGTAACTCAGGTCGCAGAACGTCTTGAGTTGCTCTCCGTCCCGAATCGAATACTTGACTTTCGTCTTACGAAAACTATCGTCTCTTCAGACTCAGTCAAAGTGGGGCTTTGTAGACACCTGAAAATGTGTCTCCCCAAATGAGTAATCCGTGATGAAATATACCGCGTCTCGCGTTTGTTTCGACTCGGAAAAAGATGCTTTGAACTCACGAAAGTTGGAAATACGTGAGGTCGTACTCGAACTATTGAGCAAAGTCACTTACAAGGCAAACATTTTTCTTTCGATTTTCTCGATAAATTCAAAGGTTTTCAAAGGTTTCAAACAAGATACACTGCGATTCTTACATTTTTGTTTCATCATGTGCGTCACATTTTTCTGAATCCGCCAAATATTATAAATTATTTTTCTGATTTTTCTATGATTTCTATGAATTTTCAACGTTATAAATACGCAGAATACGCAGAAAATATGTGAATAATTAAAAATACTCCGGAAATACGTGAACCTTCTAGAACATTCTAGAACTCCTTGCTTGAGAGCAAGGGTGTCTAGGTGCGTCGAATCAAGGAAATCACGAATAAAATCGAGGAAATCAAAATATATCGAGTTTTTGGAAAATATACTCACCATTGAGCGTATATACGCTGAAATGAGACGTATATACGCTCCTGTATGAGCGTATATATACAGCTCATTTGAGCGTATATACGCTCAACAACACATACGATTTTTGCCAAAAATTTATGGAAAGCAAGAAGCGTATATACGCTCAGTAATGAGCGTATATACGCTCCTCATGAGCGTATATACGCTCATCAGACGTATATACGCTCATCCTGAGCGTATATACGCAGGTTCCTCTGCCTCGTTTGCTCGTGCCTATAAATACTTGCTCGCCTTGCTCAGTCCGGACAGCTTCAATATACGCACAATTCACGACTCTACACCTTCACTTCGTATACACTTCACACAGCTGACACATCTATTCTCTCTCTCAAAACACTCAAAACACATTCGTATTCGATTCAAAGCATCTATTCTCTTTCGAATCAACAAGCAAATAAGGTATAAATCTGAGAATACTCACCAAAAACCTCTTTCACTCTTTTTTAATCCTTTTGCCACTTTTAATTTGACTAACCATTGTATGAGTTTTAATTCAATTAAAACAATGTAGAAACTCACTTGTAATCGTTCATATAAATATGTAGGATTTTATTCATATTTTCATTGTTTCCATGGTTTTTGGCTTTCATTATTATACATATTTATTGTCTAATACTAACCGTTGTTGTCCAACTAGAATCAAATCTAGCTATAAGCGACTCCTTTGTTTTATATCTAACATTGATTGTTTGCAGTGAAAAGGTGAGAGACACACATAACATACATTATGCCTTACTAACCTTTGTTTTCATGTCTCGTTTGATATATATATCTTCTATCACACTTGATATATTGTTTAAACAAACACGGAATTTAATCGCTTGTCACATAAAGTCACATAAATCATGGACGACCGGTTTTTAAGCACCTTATTAACATTGACTAACAATCAAGTGACGCCTTATCCATTGTAGAAGTCTTGGTTGTTTATAATAGCAACCCACCTAGTAATCAATGCACTTTCAAAGTCAAATCAATAGGCTCTTTTGAATTCAATTGTTATGATTTATGGAACTACAATGAGACACGAGTAGAGGCCGCTACATGCGGGCGAATTGGTTACAGATCTGATTGTACCATGTCCCCGAACCCACGACTGGTACTTGATTGGACGTGGGGCCATTAATTTGGCACCAATGTTTCGGGCGGTCCGTGAAACCTAATAGGCACGGGCGATCCCCTCAATTCGACGACACACCCCAACGCATTCACATGCGATTCCATGGCTCAACTCCATGACACTGAAGCTGAGGCCAACGCCCCTGCCTAAGCGGGGCGAAGCCCTACACTACTCCATTGATCAACTTCTGCTAGAGAATGGCGTGGTGGCCTCATCTACGTCACCAACAGCAACAGTCAATTTGAACTCCCAAATTGGAAAATTTTGACACAAAAGCAAGAAACCCATATGTTTATACACAATGTAGTTAGGGTCTGTTCTCCTTATGATGCTATTTCTAAGGTTGCTAACAAGTATGGTGTTCACAAAACAACAATTTCTAGAATTGGGCAAGTTGTAGAGATGCAATTGCAAATGTGGTGTGCTAGATGTCAGAAACAAAAAAAAGCAAAAGTGGAAGATAACCAAAGTATTCCAACTTAGAAGATTGTTATCATCTGTGCCTGTGAATCTAAGGGGCACTTACATATCTATGCATCCCTCTCAAAATGTCACATTCACATATTCAAAGACTCATAAAATCAGAAAACTCAGAGCACACACTTCACGAAATCATCCAATTTCAGATGTAACAAGATTCAAAATGAAATGAGTATGTATTTCACATTACAACAACTTACAGGACAACCACCAAGGTTTGATCTGCGAGAAGGTACACATTGATGAGAAATGCTTTTATTCAACCAAGAATAAGAGGTTTTACATGTTTACAAAGGAGGCTATCCCTTACAGAAGCACAAAAAAACAAGAACTTCTTAGTGAAATATGTTCATGATGATGAAGGGAAGTGTCTTGTTTGATGAAAGTTAGACATATTTCCATTTATGTTACCAAGAAGGGCAAAAAGGAGAAGCAAAAAATAGGAGGAGGCACACTTTGAGGACAAAAAGTGTGCACAAATGTCAACCAAAATGTAACAAGGCAAATGTTGATTAACTATGTGCTTCCATACATAAGGGGAAAATGGTTAGACTGGTTACCAAAGGAAATTCTAATTCAGCAAGACAATGCAAAGGCTCATATAAGTGACAATGATCCCATTTRGAGGGAAGAAGCAAGCAAAAAAGGATTTGACATTCACCTAATGAACCAACCACCTTAGTCACCAGATTTCAATGTCCTTGACTTGGCACTTTTAAGAGCATTGCAAAGCCTACAAAATCGAACATTCCCAAAAGACATTGATGATCTAGTGACTAAGGTGAAAGAGGCACGTGATGCTTTTGACACAGATCAGATGAGGTACTCATGGATTACTAAACAGTATTGCATGGTGGAGGCGTTGAAGGACAAAGGAGGGAACAATTACAAGATTCCACACATAAACAAGATGAGATTGGACAGGCTTGGGGAGTTGCAGGAATGTCTAGAAGTGGATGAGGAAATCATTAATGAAGCAATTCATTATTTGAACCCAATTGAGTCAGAGGGAGGTTAGCAAATAACAAAAATGGATGACATGATTGATGCTGATGATTTGGCAATTTGACTTCATTTGTAAAAATCAGTAGATTTTGTGAGTTGTTTTTRGTGTCATGGCCATTTGTGAATAGTGAATAGTATGGCCTTTGCTATGTCTATGAGTTGTTTTTAAGTTTCTTGTAAGATATGCAATGAAGTAATGAATGGAACATGTGTTTTCTTTCAAAAATTCCTTCAGGTGAATTATATCTCTCTCAAATTGACCCATATTTTTAAGTTTCTCTCAAACACTACAAGAAAATCGATTTCGGCCGACTGACCTCACCGACCGATTTTTTTTTGGTCGGTAACACCGACTATTGCCGACCGCCTTCGGTCGGTGAAATATTACCGACCAAACAATCGGTCGGTAGTAGGTCGGTAAACTCTCAACTTGAAACCTCTACATACTAAAATTTTCGCCAAAATTACCGACCGACACTGCGGTCGGTACCACCGACCGATATCCAAATCGGTCGGTGGTCGTACCGACCGCAGTGTCGGTCGGTAATGTATATTTTTTTCAAAAAAAAACAACGTGCTTTTAAAAATGAATTAAGGCATCTTTAAAAGTGCTTTACCGACCGACTTTTCGGTCGTATCACCGACCGAATATACAACATCGTCGTTATACCGACCGAAAAGTCGGTCGTAAAAGCCTTTTTTAAAAAAAAAATAAATCGCAGCCAAACCTCCTCAAACCCGTAAAACTCATTTTTTTTTCATTCTCTCTCAAACCTCCTCTCACCCGTAAACAAACCCTCTCACTCTCAAACCCACTCACACTCTCAAACCTTCTCTCACTCACACTCTCAACCCCTCTCACCCGCGCCGGCGAAGGCACCGCCTCGCTGTCACTGCCTCACTACTTCTCTCTCTCGCCTGTCACTGCTTCTCTCTCTCTCGCTCCTCATCGCCGCCGCAGCCTCTCTCTCTTTTCTCTTTCTCTCTTTTTCCTGCCGGCGACCACCTCGCGAGGCCAGAAGACCGCCGCCACCACTGCGATTCCCGCGCCACCACTTCCAGACTGCCGCCACCACCTGCCCAGACAGCCGCCACCTCCTCACAAACGCTTGACTTGTGATTTTTTTTTTTTAATTCGCTCTAATTTTAATCTAAATTGTTTAATTATCTTTTTTTGAGTTTGTTTAATTATTTATTAATGAACTGGCATGAATTGGTATCTTTTTGTGGTTCAATTTTAGGGTTCACTGTAATCACTCTCTCTTTTTGCTTCAAGATTGTATTTTTTCCATCTGGTTGTTTTCACTATTTGTGCTAATTTTTGTGGGTTGATTTCAGTTTTAGAATTCTACTGTATTAGTGATGATTTGTTTTGCAATTCTACTTTATATTTTGTTTCAATTTGTTGCACAAGTATGTTTCATTCTAAATTTCACAATTTGCACATAGTTATGAGTTTGACTCTTGATTAATTTCAATGTTTAAATTCTGTTACTTCATTATGATATGCTTATGAAATGTAACAAAGTTTATAGTGATTCATGCAGGCAACCTATCTTGTGGGGATTGAATGCTTTAGTTGCTTCTTATTGGTGTTTAATTGATGGTTGCTATTACAAATTGTAATTACAAAATAAAATTTTGATGACTAAATGAATTTGGGTTTAAAATGGTAGAGAGAATTATGGAAAAGTGTGAATTCAAAGTCAGAAGTATAACAGCACCAAGAGATATGCGATGGTTGTCAAGGCTGAGATGTTTGGCCAACTTCCAGTGGTCTAAGCTGCTTGGTCCAGACTAAAAGCCAAGGTATTTTATTAAATAATACTGTGTTGTTTAGATTTTCTTCCCTCCAATTTTTTATTGCATTCTTCACTTTTTTGATTGGCGAAATTGCCTTTGATTATTTTTATATATGTGATTATATTATGTCGGTAATGATAATTCTTACATGATATATATACTAAAATTGAATGACCCAGATTATAGTAAGGCTGTTACTTTGTTATCGTGATCATATCAATTTTGAGTATGTTAGAGATTAGGACAATTGGGCGCAAAAGTATAGATTGAGTGTCAAGTTTGAACCCCCTTCGTGGTGATATATACTTAAGCTAACCTTACAATATACCTTTTATTAGCTTCTTTTTACACCTAAAAAGATGTTTTAACGGGGCATGAGAATCGCTGGGGGAGATCCTTGTTTGCTCAACAGGTGTTCACTTTCAAATTCAGTTGATTTAATGCAACTCTTGGATTTGTAAGCCATTACTTGAACAGAAGGAGACTTTTTATTAGGTTACTCTTTTACAAGTGGCTTTGGTAGTCTAACTTTGTTTTGGAGATAAAACTGTTCTCAAAATACAAGTTTTTTCAAAGTCTTAGATATCTAGTCTCTGTAGTATATATGATTATATGAAAATACCTCGCATATTGTCTACATCTTCATGTCATGCTTCCTAGATCTTAATGTTGCTGAATAACAGTATGAAGATTTCTTATTGAAACTTATAGTGTGGCATCAGAATTCAGAAACTTGATTCGCCTGAAACTAGATGTGAAAGCATGGATAATGTATGTTTCATTAGTACCTTAAACTACTTGTAATTGATACCATGATTGAGAAGAACAAGTTAATGCTTCCCTTGTTCTTTGTGTGTCTTTTTTCTATATTCAAGAGGTGCTGACCAAAGAAAAACATTGCGGAACCTATGCGAGATATTTAAGACGACTATTGGAAGCAGACGTAAGTTTCTAGTGGTTGTGTAACCAGTCACTGATTTTATGACGGATTCAGGATGACATGCATTTATGTACAGGTCAGCCTCCAGTGGTAGGAGGTTTTTCAGTCTGTGAGTGATCAAGCTGTTGGAGGGAGTAATAAGAGGAGTGAAACCTGATCAACAATTAGAAAAGTACATTTTCTGAGCTTATGTTGCTAAAACCCCTCATTAGTATACTTTTTTGTTGTAATTTCTTCTATTTTTGTCATGTTTATTGCAATTATTCCTTATATGTTATAGTACTAAGTATCATCATACTGTAGAATTTGTACAAGATCCTGTATTTAACTGTACTGATTTTATAACTCTGCTGCAGATTGTGCGGGATGACTGGTTGAAACTAATGGGTGAGAGGTTTCTGAGCTTGTTACTCAAATCTGGTCCCACTTTATATTATTGGCAGGATTACAAGGTGTAGGGAAACAACGTTTCTGCAAAGGTTGGCCTTTTATCTTAAGAAGCTGTTATGTAGAAATATCCTCAAGCTTACTATCTTCTTCTTTCTTTGATTCTAATTCTCTATTGTCCTATTCCTGAAATATTGTGGATTTATTATATGTTCAGGGAAGAGTTGCATGCTTGTGCAGGAGATGTTTACAGACCTGCCAGCAATTGACCAACTTGTATTTTAGGACAGCAGGTAAATGACCTACATTTTGTATAATTGTGTCTTAGTTTCTTGTACTCTGTTAATTTTCAAGCAATGGCAAAGACTGATGCCCAGGAAAAAAGTGTCAACAGGTAGTCTTTACCAGAGATTACCTCAAAAATGATTAATTCAGTAATTATTAAGTTGAAGTTTGATGAATACTGTAAATCTACACAGACTGCACAAACCTCCTGCTAGAATTGGACATAGCTGACTATGTCCAGTAATTATTAATGGTGATTAGTAATTGAATTTGTGAAGTAATTGATGAATATAGAAAATTAAGAAGATTATTATGAAAGAAATGATGTAACAAAACAAACTAAGTTAGATTTCAAGCATTCGAGAGGCTCATACTCTCTTCAGAGTTTTCACTAATTGACAACCAACATACCTTTTCCTCCTTATTAGAAAATAACCCACACTAATTGTAGATGTTGTTATAACGTGGAAATGAGAATCGTCTGGGGCAGATCCTTGATTTTCCGATATTGTGATGAGTTTATTTTTGTGTAATGTGATTAGTTTTCAAATTGCTGCCATTTCATGTATCTTGTTCTATTAACTATGATTAGTTTCTGGGAAAGTTTATATCTTGGCTAATTTAGGAAATTCATTTATCTATTATGAAGAGTTGTGACTCAAATGAATGACGAACAGCATGTTGAGTTCATGTAATTCAGTAATTAAATTATCTGTTAATTACATATTTAAGACTATGTAATATGTATATTTTAGGCTTTTATTTCATATGATTAAAGGGTCTCATTCCAGGAATTACATAGAATTTGCGATTCAGAGTTCAAATGGTTAGATACTTAGATGCCTTAGTCTTTATTGTCATATTGATTAAAGACTTTACTTGTTAAATTTTTTCCCCTTACAATTGGTTTGACAAGTTGGATAATACTATTCTAGTTTGTTGAACCCATGGAAATGAATGTTCGTCACTAAAAAAGAGTAAAAGACCCCTTCATTATCCTATAAAAGAGTTCCACAGATTGTATCTAAGCTCTGAAACATAATCATCTCCCTAAACTAGGAAGAATTATGCATCATCTTTTTCCCTACGAAAGGATTCATATTTTTATTTGTTTTTTTTTTCACATAACTCATGCTCTATGCTTTTGTAAGTGTGGTAAACATATTCATATTCTTTTTTAACAACCCCACACCACTAGCAGATTAATATAGCAAGTAAAAAATTTTAAACCAGAGAATTTTTAATTGTTCCCTTAAATATTCAACTACTCAAAATAGACCATGAGGCAGAGTACATTTTTGCATTGCAGTAAAAGATCTTGGTCAGTGATGAAGCTATGATCTTCTTCTACATCAGACTTCTTTACCTGTTCTTCAAATTCAGGAACTTATGTGGAGAAGAGCGATCTGCTTAGCATAAATTTCCCTTGTATTTTCTTCCTGTTGGAGCTTCTGTTTATTCTTTTCCCATTCTTTGCTGTCTTAGTTCAACCAGTGTTATAACTTGGATTTTGTGCTTTTATCTTGCAGTTCATTAATCATTCGAGCAGCTGGCAAGGCATCAGTTTTAAAGATAGCATGTCAGTTGGAAAAGAAAACAATGCTTGGGCATTTCATTGCTTAAAATCATTGAATCGGAAACTTCAGGTATACCTTTCTGCAACAATTAAAGCCCAAAGTGGAGTATTTATGGTCTTGAGGTCACCTGGGTTGCTGATTATATATTAGATTTGTATATTTACCTCAAATGTAAAGCTTTCTGCATCTTTTTAAATTTTTCATACTTAATTAGTAATCCTTGTATGAATCATATAAAAACATGTTTATGTGATAGACACCAACTTTTGAAAACAACCTTGTAGATGGACACAGTTGGAAGTTTGCTATTTCTCTTTCTTCTTTTTTTTTATATTTGATGGCAGATTACCGACCGAATTCGGTCGGTAAATAGAATTTTTTTTAAGAAATACTACTTTTACCGACCGAAATTCGTCGTAATGGCCATTTTAATTAAAAAATAATTGAAGGTGTTTACCGACCGAATAATCGGTCGGTAATACCGACCGACTTTCGGTCGGTGAATGGTTTCTTCCCTCTTTTTTTTTTAGCCTTAAAGTGATCGGTAAATCGGTCGGTAGTGTTTCACCGACCGAAAATCGGTCGGTGAAAACGATTTTACCGACGAAGGAAAATCCGACCGTCGTCACCGACCGAAAATCGGTCGGTACAGGGTGTTACCGACCGATTTTTCGGTCGGTGACAACGGTCGGCCGAAATCGATTTTCTTGTTGTGAAATTGAGCTAGAAACTTGTGTCACCAAACTTCATATGAAACTTGCGATCCTTCATGGTGTATTAATGCTCATAATAAGCATCACTAGAGCCTTGTAAGATTGATAGAAGGGGCGGCAACAAGGAACTACTCAAGAGTTGAGTCCATTCATCATGTGGATATTTGAGAAGTAAAGGACTCAAAAAATATGTAGTGAAACACATGACAATGCAACCTTACATATCAAGGCAACCCTCTCACAAAGTCATTGAGGGACTAACCTTAAGTGYAACATGTCAATGAAACCAATTTTCATCACTCATCATTCACATCACTTGCAATTGCATCTCATTCTACCGGGGTCAATTTATTTTCAACATCATGTAAATTAATGAACTATCAAACAAGACTCATCATGCAAATTACCATCCCGAATCATCAYCAACCATCAGTATCCATCATAAGTATGAACAWTCATAATAACCTTCAATAACCATCATCATAAGCATCAATAAGTCAGGACAACATCAATAACCATCATAATAAGCATAAGCAATAATAATCATCATGAACCAGCAATAATCATCATAAGCATCAGTAATCATCATGATCATGAATATCCATCAATATTAAAACATCACCAATAACCATCATTATAAGCATAAGCAACAATAACCATCATCATAAGCATCAATATTTCAGGACAACATCAAATTAARCATGAATAATGAAAAAGGGTTTAGAGATCAGGACAACGTTCATAGAGCTGAGGAGGCAATTCCTCCAAAATGTCCACAAGGTTAAAGTTTGCTCGCAACATATCAACATCAAACATGAGGTGCTCTGATTGAGGTCTGCCCGAAACAACTTGGTCCACATCCACCACGGCAGAAGGTACGGGTCCAGCCTTGTTAGTTGCATCTCTCCCTTCAATCACCTGGCAGGAAGAATTAGTTGATTCGTCAGAGCTGCTACATACTACAAATCTTTAACTTGACAGCTTTCGCAGGAGAAGGTTCCTCCATGACAATGCCCCTCTGCCATGGAAGTCCCTTCTCAAACCTCTACAACCTTCTAAGAGACTTCCTTTTCTGACCTTTCTGCCTCTGCTCCATGGCCTTATTTTTTTGTTGGCTTGAACCATCCTAGCTTTCTCAATAGCCTCCCTCACATCCTCCCTCTCCTCCTTAGCTTCTAAATGGCAGGCAAGCAGCAAACAGTCATCCTCTTACCCTCTTCTTTCTCCTCCTCAATCGGTTGTTCCCTCTCCTCCCAAATTGGCTCTTCCTTCACCCTCTTCCTCTTCGTCTTCCTATTCTCCCCTTTCTACAAAACCTTGCTTCGAACTTTCCCCAACATTCGCCCTCCTCTGCTTCTTTGTACCAACCCCAATGTCACTATTAAGGACATTCACAAGTGCAGTAGCAGCGTCAACACTAAGGTGGTCATTGACGGCACCAAAAGTGCAGAAATTCTGCAAACCCTTCGAAACACCAAACTTAAACAAGTCCAGGAACRAATCAAGCATCTTCTTCTCATCATCATCTTTCAAATTATGATAAGCACAAATTACGAGCCACAATTCTAGCATTGTAAGCGACAAATGGAGTGAATAAAAAAGGACTCAAACAAAAGTTCAGAGCAAGGATGAGTTAGGGTTTTCGAAAAAGGCAGCAAGTAGAAATTGGAGGAAAGAGAGAGARAAAAAAATGATGAGAATCGGAATTGGAGATAAGGTGATTTGAAGGAATTGAACGAAGAAGGTGAAAGAAAAGACCTAGGGTTTTGGAGGTGAGGAGATGTTAAATTGGGGATGAATGGTTTGAATGATCGAAAATCAAATCTGGGGTTTGGGGATTTAAGTGAAGTTGGGGTTTTAATTAATTTGGTGGGAATAGTTAAATAGRGATTAAAATGGGTGGGAAAAATTAAGACATAACGATATGATTAAGTGTAGGGTACGAGAAATTAATAAGGGTATTTTGGTAATATTTGTATAAAAGTTGTCAAAATAAGTAACAAGTACAAGTGTTGCAATTTTTATGTTACGACCATTTTTAGAAAGCGTTGCAATTTTTGCGATATGGAGGGAGTATATAACAAGCCTATCATGGCATCATATTAAAAGTAAATAGACACAAAAGCACTTATAATTTTTAACACTGAATATGTATTGGATTTTTGTTGCGCGGGAAGTAATTTTTATTTTTATTTAAATAGCACTTAACCGATACTACATATACTCTAAGACAATATAAACTTTGATGTACGGAGTAATTTATTGGGATTTTTAAAATCATATTTTAAAAGTTATACTCATACTATACAATAATCAAATCAATTTATAAAAAAATTTGATTTCATTTCATGAATATATAATTTTAGATTAATTATTTGTAAAATAAAAAAAAAATAGTAACTATTTCTTTTTTGTAACATATGACAGTTTTGGAGAATTGGGGGGAAATGGGGTATAATTCATGGAAACTGTTCTCTGCATCACACATTACAATTAAATTTACAACTTTATATATTGTAATGGAAATAAGTTTACAAATTCACAAATGCTAATTGAATGAACTTCCTATTATATACACAAACTGTCGAAATCAACAACCAAAAAACAAACGCCTCATTTGCTAGTGCTAGTTGTAGTGGAATTACTAACCCATCTCTTAATCACAGAAACCGGGGAAGATGAAAATAGCTGATGATTACTCAACAGCTGCGCATGATCATCTTCTACAATAACTGAAGGTCGTGGGTTAATAGTAGGCATTCTTACCATCTCCTCGTCGACAATATTAGTTGTCTCTTCTACCAGTAGAAGTGCTTCATAATCAGCACTCTCAATCCTCTTTAGCCCCTCCAAAACTTCTTCCATTGGTGGCCTCATTTCCTTGTCATGTTGCAGGCACTGGAACGCAAGCTCTGCCACCAATGTAGTCATCCTCCTRATCATGAAATCGTATGCGAACCCAAGTTGTGGGTCCACCAACTCGTCGAATGCACACCTCTGGATCCTGTTCATTGCATAGTTGGACAAGTTGATCTCRTGTTTATCCCTGTTCATGTCAATAGCAGGCAGAGAAGATATGAGCTCGACTAGGACTACTCCGAAGCTGTAMACATCACTTTTRTTKGTCAGCTGATAACACTGGTGATACTCTGGGTCTAGGTACCCTGGAGTCCCCTGTGGAGCTGTCGAGACATGAGTTACATCAGTTGGGAAGAGTCTAGAAAGACCGAAATCAGCTACTTTGACACCAAAGTTGTTGTCAAGGAGAATGTGTTGTTTAACATCACGGTGTACACATGTCGAAGCATAGGAGGTAAGAAAAGCGCAGTGGCTGTTTGCTATTGCAATCCTCAGCGAACTGGCCATGGAAGTGTGAAACTATTGAGTTTTTACCATACAAGTGATAGAAACCGTGGCATTTTTTTCACGTATTCGTCACAAGTAGGAGTTCCTTGCTAAATGATGGGAAAGTGCAGGCCATAGAGAGACACAGGCTTTCTGGTGGTCTCTAAACAAGTCAGAATTTGAACTTCATGTCATAAATCTGTTCCATTCCGCGTTTGCCAAGCTCTTCTAACAACCGTTTAACTGCTTACTATCCCCTTCCATCTTTAAGTTTCCCTAAATCACCAAAACTTTGATTAAGTTTGGGTATGTCCTGTTAGAACAAAATTAGAACATATGTGAAGTTACACTACCATAGAAAACGATTCCAAAACCACCAATTGGCCAGCTCATTGACTGATAAAATTGGCAGTGGCTTTCTACTAGTTCGCTATAGGAGAAGAGTAGCACGCATGCCGAGTATATCTATCCTGCTTTTCCAGTTCTGATGCAACTACTGTAAGGGAAAGCAGGTCCTTATGGGGTCCCAATACTTGAGCTTCTTACGGTGCCAAGAAATAGAACTGTTATTGCTGGCAAAAACAAGTATGGCTCCACCATAGCCTAATGGATGTGTAAAGGTAATGATCAAGTACTATCCAGACTCTTGCAACTAAAGTTGTTGGATGAAAATAGAAGTCCTTTGGTACTCGGTGGCTCTAGTTTTTAACCAAGGAACCGTCAAAATAACCTACAACCATATAGAATAATTACAATTACCTGATCAAGATTAGCTTTTTTTTCTTCTCCTCCGGGTCCAGAAAGAATAAGAAATGAATTCGATAGAAAATGAAGTGAACTCGTGGCTCTAGTTTACCAAGGAACCGTCAAAATAATCTAAGCAACCATGATAGATAATTCAATTACTGATTCCAAAGATTAGGACTGTTTGGTTTACGTTTCTTCTCCTCTGTCCAAAAAGAATAAGAAAATGAATTCGATAGAAATGAATGGAAAAAAAAATAAAATAATTTTCAGCCTTGCAACATGTTTGAAAGAAAGGAAAAGGCAACAATAAAATTATGGGAGTGACAAGTGAGCGTTTAACATGAAAGCAATGAGGGGTGATTGTGGTGCCACTGAACCATGAGTCTTGCCTCAAATTAGTCAAATATGTAGTAGTTAGTATGAGATTCTTATAAAGAACAAACTGTCCTCTTGTCCTGAGCATACACAGGACTCGTAAATAACTATGCATGACTCATGAGACGAGGCAGCCCACGAGGGCCATGAGGCTTTATTTGTAAAATGTTTGCTGGATATATCCCCCAGGTCCGACAGCCTTACAAGCCTTGGCTAAGGATCAAAACTTTATTGCTAGGTTAATGAGTTTTGTCCTAGAGTATCATTGGACCACCTTAACTAGAGAATAAATCATAAAAAGCATTAAAACTATCAGCAGCAGCAATAAATGGTGAGTTCAAGCAAAGTATATTGGTGGAAGAAATTAGAAACCTTTTCAAATAATTAGGAGATATCTTTTAATTAGAAATTAGAAACCTTTTTCAAAAAATAAAATAAAAAATAAAGAAAATAAATAAAAATAAAAATAAAAACTTATTCTGAATGATTCACAGGGGATATCTTCTACAAGTCTGAGTTATTGGTGGCTGACCTGAAATGTGAGGGGTCTGAGACGAGTGAGAGCACGGCGGATGAGTTCCATCTGGGCAATAACATACAAAATGATCTGATAATGGATCATCTGAAGATCCAGAAGATCCACATGTGCCATTAGATTTCTCACAATTGGAACAGGCAGTAAAGTTCGCCTTGTACTTTACCTCAGGCCGCTGGCTCATTAAGATACTCTTGAGTGAGGCATTTTTATGTCTAAGCTCATCAAACCCTTTTTTATCCACCGGGATAGTAACGTTGTTCTTGCATGAACAAGTATGATTTTTCCTGCTGTCCTCTGATGTTTCACCAAAGTAATAAGCAGTACCTTTGGAACCATCGCCGTAGGTGGAGCATGTAAAATTCTTGGGCTTATACTTGGAGACACAGCCATCGTCACAATCATAGAATAACGTTATATTCTTAGGAGCATCAACTAGTTTCAGTGTCGAAAGTATAGGTATGTCACTATACTTTTGCAAGAAGCAAAATTTGAATAGTACATCTAGGGAGAATTTCATGGTATGGGAAGATGAGTTGATTCTTGTTACATTTACACCAAAGCTTATATTTTCAATTAAATCGAAACTAGTAGTATTATTAGCGTCGCAACTGAGTTTGAACGCTGGGATCCCACAATACTTAGGCCGATTATCACCCCAAAACGGATAGCCAATATCTTGGATCTCCCCGCATGAGTAGAGCTTAGAACATGGCGTATAGCTTGTATTCTGACCCATTGTTGGTGGAACAGCRACGAAAATGATAAAGACTACAAAGGAAAAGTGTAGGAGAAAGAAAAAGAAGGTCATTGATTCTTTAACAGTTCAACTGGTGATGTGTTTTAATGCATTTATGCCTAAAACAATGGCTTAGAATTATAAATGGCTTTATAACCACAAAACATTGCATTCTAGCAATGCTAGAATGCGATATGATGTGGTGTAGTCGTATAGACAAGGAGATTTAACAAATAAACCGCAGCAAGACGGCAAGAACAGCAGCAAATGAGCTAGTGGCCAGGGGCTTGACTTCCGACTACCCAAATTGCAAGCCAGAGAGTTGGACATCTCCAAAACTCAGTGTGTACATATGCACCTAAAGTCTTGTTTTCACATTGCAAGAGTAGATAGAAATACGCAATCATTTGTCTTACATATATAGATATTATCACAAGATCGAGAATGGACGGACGATGTTTCCTTTTGGGGTCCCTGTTGGAAACTTATCTGATACCGATTCCACGTAATTAACTAATTATAGTCTTACACAACTAATACGATCCCGAGTTCGTTTATGGTACTACCCCAAACTCATCATAAATAAATAAATACGAAAGTGGGAAAACTCAAATGGTTAAAACTCAAATGGTTAAAACTTCCTTTTAATTTAATTTCAGGAGATCGGATTGATTATCTTAGGAGACTCATTCATTCTCGTACAAAAATTGCGTGAAATTGAATCTAAACCAAGTGATTTTCAAAAGACAGAACAATCTACTTGTATTACATGGGCACACTCACAAAGTACAAATAATTGGAATTGCAATTTTCCAACTACTGTATATTTCAAAGTAGATTAGTTAAGGGGRTTAAAGTCTGCCCGACATATTACGCTAACGTTTATACATAAACTGGTTCAACTTAGAATTTTTCAACTGGTCAATTTTATGGCCAGTTATTTAGACATATGACCGGTTTTGCAAACGGATTTCAGCTAACAACGCACATTAATTTTGAAGGAGAGTGGAGATAGCTTCAATGTTGGTATGGATTGTTCCTACTCGATTTTAGGATATCTTCATATTGATTCTTATCTCGCCCTCCGTGGCGCACACCAAAAGCCTCACGGCCATAAAACCACCAGTAACATCAATAGACAGTACTACGTAAAAACTAAGTTGGTTAGGTGAAATCATGACTCATGACCATCCTAGCAATTAGTGATGTTTCGAGACAAGTAAATTCTTTTAAAGTCTAAATTTAAGGATAGTGATGACATATATAAAGTCCGCGAAATTTACTCTATACACAATAACGAATTCTGGCATTTTCAGGGGAAAAGAAAAGCAAATTAGAGAGTGAAAATTCCCCGTGGAATTAAATGCCTATAAATAAAATCACAATGAAAATTTGAAGGAACTTGCAAGTGAATTGGGGCAGATCTTGATAAGAATGAAAAAACTTGCCTTGAAATTGTGTGAACTGGTCATTCTAAAATCAAGCGAATTTGATCATCTGGGAGTAGTTGGGAACAGCAACTATGGCCTTCTTTCTGGGACTTGATGCCTCTTCTCTTCAATTTTTTCTTTATTTTTTTATTTTCTTTGTCTTGTTTGTATGTGTGTTTAAATATTTACAAAGTAAGTAATTTAACGAATTTCAAAAGTAGAATTTGAAGAGCAGTAACAGTATTTAAGAAATTGAGCACTGTAAGCTCTTACAAAATTCTACTGTTCACCCATTTTCTGCTCCCTTCAATTACTCCTAAACTCATTTCTAACGGGCTATAATAGATTTGCATGAAAGTAATTTCATCAACTCCACGTTTATATTGTTCCTCGTAACGTAATGATCGTACAATAAAAATATTTTAAAAACGTATCCGTTAAGTAAAGTAATTTTCACGTAATTGTAATGGATAATCGAAATTTAAGTTGTACACGAGTAAATTAATTAAAAATAATTTTCATTAATGAATGGAAATATATATTCATTCTTACACTTGTTTGTTTTCAAAAAAAATGAATTTAAAAAGTGTGCAAAATACTTGGTTGTTGCACTAATTATATTACGAGTATTAGACACTATACTTCTATTTTGTAGCGCTATAAAACTCTTCTGCAGTCTCTCTTCTCTTACTTTAGTCTATCGCTGTTTTCTTTCATTTAGTGAATCCGTTATGAGTAGAAGAAAATTAGGTTCAAACTTAACCTGAAACGAATGATTACTTATGATTATGTAAGAGGATATTAGGTATTAAAATTAGAGCTGCGAATGAATAAAATGAATGTTTATGAATGAATGGATAAATATTAGGTTGCACACCAAAAAGAAGGAAATATAGGCTTCAAAATTGGAGTTGCAACGATATGAACATGAAATGTTTATGAATAAGGAAATTAAATTTGAAACTGAATTAAACACTAAAACTGAATGGAAGTAAATAGATAATATTAATTCTTGGCTACTGTCGACATAAACATGAAAGACGCAATTTACTTTATTTTCCATTTAGTTCTTTAAAAAATTTGTAAACTAACCACCGATTATCATGACTAGTTTCATTGTAGTGAATAAATATCACACTAGTTTTGTGACTTCCTATTTAGACACACTCCATTAACCTAGTTATATTGTATACTATCAGTGATAATGCTGCTCGATACCTGCTTCCCTTCATACCCAAAAATCGTGGCATTTGGTGGTTCAGATCATGCAGCCTTGCCCAGACCGCCTTCCATGCCCTCTTCAATGATCCGACACTACTATTTTTGTAAGCGACATCTTTACTTCGATGTTACCTTCGCCACATCCCTATCTAACACATCGTCTTTTTCCTCTTGTCAGGTCGACTTCATCAAAACTTTACAAGTCTCCATTGTCTTTTCAAACTGGTCCCACACCTACTAGCGCCGGTCTGCAGTGTCTTTCAATATGACTCCCAAGCCTCTCTTGGTCGGTACCTTAGGCATTTTCTTTGATCAAGCCAAATTTATTCATATCTTGTACACTTTTCTTATTAAAAAAGTTGATGCCACCTCATGAATAATTGGACCTCAATATTCTGTTTAAAGGCTGGATCGTACATTTTAATCAAAGTCACTCTCTGCCTCTTCTTTTTTTGTCATCGACGCATGCCAAACTCCCTTCTTCCACTTGTAACCAACTTGATTCCATCAACCGTAATTTTTTCTGGCGTCAAAACCCTCACAAGAAAGGTCTCCCCCTCGTCTCTTGGTCCACTGTCTGTATGCCCAAATCCCAGGGAGGTTTGGGTGTCCGGAAAACGGCAGCTGTTAATACGACTTTTCTTTGTAAACTTGGTTGGAAAGTCCTTTCGGACCATTATAACCTCTGGGTTGCCTCTATACATCACAAGTATCTTCATTCCAAGACCTTTTTTTAATATAAAACGCAACCGTCTGATTCCCTTATTTGGAAACAAATTTGCAGCATTCGCCCCTTGCTTTTGAGAGGTAWCCATTGGAAAYTGGGTAATGGTACMAATATCCTTTTCTGGATTGATAACTGGGTTTTCCCTTCTAGTATTCTGGCCACCCTAGCTATTGACCCTTCTTCCGTCCCCAACCTTGACCTCACTGTTGTCCAATGCATCCTCCCCGATAATTCCTGGAATGTTGCTCTCCTTTCCTCCCTTGCCCCCACACATGTTGCCCCTATCTTAGATGAACCTTGTTGGGGCTTCTCCAAGTCAGGCGACTTTACCATTAAGTCCGCCACCTGGCTAGCTCACGATCTGCTTGACTCCCYTACCAAGTGGGAATTTCGTTGGCTCTAGAAACTTCCTATTGCCCCGAAACTCCAACTCTTCCTTTGGAAACTGCTTCACTATAGTATTCCTACTCGTGATGTCCTCACGCTACGTAATCTCGACGTTCCCCGTGATTGCCCTCTCTGTTCCTCTGCAGAGGAATCCCATGACCACCTTTTTCTACAATTCGCTCTTTGCACTCCCAATCTACCTCCCGCCTCTGTAAATTCGTCTACCTCATTTGGAGTATTTGGAAATCCCGTAACGCCACTATCTTTCAATTAGTCTCTTTTTCTCCTATCGGAACCTATTTTAGGACCCTCTCCTCCTATTCCGAATGGTCTTGTCGTCTTTCTATTGATAATACTCCTCCTCCCCCTTCGCCCTTGACTCCTCACCGCTCCGTCCTAGTTTCCTGGTCCCCTCCCCCCTGGTACAGTTAAACATAACTTTGATGGTTCTGTGCTGCAGAACTCCACTGCTGGGGGTGTCATTATCCACGACCATTTTGGTACCCCCCGGCAGCCAGGTCTTATGCTTTTGGTTCTACTTCTTCCCTAGTTGCTGAGGCTATGGCTTTATGCAATGGCCTTCTCCTTGCCTCCTCCCTTGGCTTCCGTCGTATTCTTATTGAGGGTGATAAACTTACTGTTATTAATATCCTTAAAGGTTCTTTCTCCACCCCCTGGTCCATTTCCACTCTTATTCAGGATATCTCTCATCTCCTCCGTGCCTTTGATTCCCACACTTGTCAGCACATTTTTCGTGAAGGCAACAGATGCGTTAATCATTTGGCCTCCTTAGGCCATTTTGTGCCTACCCACAAAGACATTGATCCCTTTATGGATGCTAAATTTTCTTTTTTATTCTGCATCACTTGACAAGGTTGCACGTTTAGAGAAGGACATAGAGCCTAACTTCCAACCACAGTATTACACTTATACTTTATTTATTAAACAAAAATATAAAGCAAACACTATCACGAGTAGGATGTTTTTTATTTATATTTTAACGGAAGCATCAAAGGACAAAGTAAATAATACACTAATTGTGAAAAACTAAACAAGTATGTGTCTCTCTTTCTCACAGGTCTTCTCCGTTCTCATCTCCTATGAAAGGAGTTTTAGGTTAGGGTTTTTAGTCGTTAAGGTTGGAGGTATAAGATCTAATGATTTCGAAAATACTACATAGACACTTATTTTCGTACCAATTTTCTATATATTCAATTTATTTTATGCTTATTTTTTTTAGTCATACAAACTGAACATTTGTGATTGTACGAAATAATCTTTCCCTGTAGATGGTGAAAGTTTAGGATCTTATTTGGTTCTTCCCATTATATTTTGTGGAGAATTTAGGGTTATTTTTGAAAATTAATTTGTATTAATTTTTCATAATCCTAGATTGTTATCTATATTGATTTTTGTTTTAATAAGATAGGGTATATGTGTTGGTTCTTCATAATAGATTAGTGAAGAGACATGCAAATATTCATTCAAATTTTTGAGGAGTTAATTACTCTTGGCAATTTTGTCATCCATTAATTTTAACATCTTATTTGTTATGCGAATTCGCGGAAACAATACATAGGTGCTTATGATATCATTGAAAGAATATATTTCTAAGAGCTTATTGTAGATACATAAGATTTGGATACCATTGTAATGAATGTTTTAAAATCGGTTTCTTGGATCGTATATAGTATTTGTATTTGCGATTAGTTTATATTGGAATTTTGATTGTAAGATGTATTTGGATTTTTTATATCAAAGAATATACACATTATCACAGAATGAGTAGTTTTATAATCAAGAACGCTACTGCGGTCAATACTATGTGAGATGAAATGCTTGTATAGGGAATATTTTCGGGAATTTCTGGACAATGGACGAGTCTGCTTGTATATTATTTTTAAAAAACAACACAAAGTCGGTAATTTAGGACTTAAGGGGAGCCCCCAACCTCAACAATTATCTAGGAAAAAAAAATCACTACCACCTAGGTTTTCAGATTTTATACTTTTGTTGAGGGCTTACACATTATGTTATTGTTACTGTTAAGAAATTACTTGAATAGAGAAAATATTTTATTGCGATCTACGCGTTTGAGATTTCACGGCGCGCATAAAGGGCAATAATGTCGAAAATTTGCAAAAGAAAAAGGAGTACTTTGAATGAATAATTATGTAAGTGAATAAAGCATAGCGTATGCACCAGGAGCGTGGATTGATGCACATGCAGTGGGATCATAAAGCCCTGCCTCCACGTGATGACATGCAATGGGGGGTCGGATATATTTAAGCAGTAAAAAATTAATGTTGTTAGGTGTCAAAAAAAAATTAAAGGCAGATAAATTAAAAGTCAGCGAGAATTATTAATGGAGGGAAATCAAAAATGGGGGAAAAATTTTGGGATTTTTTTGGGGCAACAATTGGAGGGAAACCCAAATTTTTGTTGAAAATTTAGAGGAATATTTGATAAAACAATGAAATCACGGTTATTAGATTTGCATAAATAATGTTTTAAAATTGTTTTATTTTCTTTCTTCATTTAAAGCGACCTGATTATAGATTGAGTGAGTAGTTAAGTCAATTTCTTCATTTTTTGCAAATAATGACTAGTCAAATGTTTATTTTCTTTGTTTAATTTATGGAGTACATGGTTCAGATTGAGTGAGTAAGTTAGTCATTCTTCATTTTTGTTATGATTCATACATTTCTCCATATTTTGAGTTTGAAGCTAGTTTGTTCCAGTATTAGCAACGGTAGCCATCCAATATTTGTTTCAGCTTAGAGAGGTTATTTGTATTGCATAGAGTGTTTCCACGGCATATGTCGGGATATGAACATTTTACTATTGTGGAGAGAATGTAAGGAACTGAACCGCTTAAATATTGAGAAGCATTTTTTTACAAAGTCCTTGCCAAAGATGCATTGAATCTGGACTATAATTTGTTGGCATTGAGGATTAGTTAAAATATGTTGATTTATTTTTGGTATTAGGTCATACTGTTGAATTAAATGGAGTTTTAGTGTAGGATTTTTGTTGATTATGTTGTAAAAATATATGGTCTAGGTTATTGGTTAGATTGAATATTAGGTCTTTAATGCATCTATTGAGGGTTGAAGGTATGATATTGACTGTTTAAAAGGTGTAAGAGATATAATGTATTGTTGTTTAAGCGCTGTAGTATATCTGTTTTAATCGAATGCAGAAACTTATTTGCAGATTGAGTATTTGTCATAGTTGATATGATAAGTTTGAACTGTGATACAAGTATTAATTATGTCGATATGATAAATTTGTGTTAAACGTTGGTCGTGTATGTGAAGTTGTGTTCTTTGTCTGATTCCCAACATGTTGTTGCCTTCATGTTGTATGTGATTAAAGCAATTTAGTTGACAGAAGTAAATATTTGAGGAATAGTACCAGACTATCAGTAGATTTGATTTTATTGATTCAATTGGAATTTTAAATTCGGTAAGCCTCATTTTATGATTTGTTGAAGTTTTAGATAAAGTTGTTGTGTTTTTGATGTTAGTGCCGTAGACAATTTTGTTTTGCTGTCCTGTTGTTGGTTTGATGGAAATACTATTATAGAACATTTGTTATAGTTTTGGTTTCAGTATGATTAAACCATTATTAGTTTAGAAGATATCCTTATTTGGAATTGGTTGTTCACTTATTTATTGACATTGTTGGTTAATTGGTTGCATACACTTGAACTGAACATAGATGTGTCTGAGGTTGGACTAGAGGAGGATGAGTTTCATGGCAATGCTGAAGACTATGTTGTTACCCCTAGTAAGGGGGCTGTACCCGAGGAGGATGATGATTGTGATGCTTCTGCTCCACCACCTGAGGTAGGAATGGTCTTTTAAACTTGTGAACAAGTGGAAGAATTCTACAGTAGGTATGCTAGAAATTGTGGTTTTGGTATTGTAAGAATGTCATCAGCATTCAAGAAGGGTACTAAGATTAATAGGTGCTCCAAATGGAYGTGTGAGCATTATGGTAAGTATAGGAAGCATAGGGTTGGCACAAAGAGAGACGATTCAGCACATGTTAAGGTAAATGGGAGTCTTATGAATTACAATCTTCCAACGGATTCAACTCCAGCTGAGGATGAACTTTGCGGGGAAAGGAAGAGCAAGAAGGTTGATTGTGGTGCCCATTTATATGCTAATCT
>SNQN01003932.1:44152-54588 GCA_008642245.1 Bassia scoparia | reverse complement strand
AACCTTAACAAATTGTCAAACAATCTCCTTTGATTGAAGGCCAAATCGTCCTCATCCTTGAATGACCATCACATTCTTAAGCCTTGAATCCTGATGCGATCCCACTAATTTCATATTGAACTCGGCTAAAAATGCCAAGTCAAAATACATTTGTTGTTGCCCCTTCAAATTATCTCAACAAAAGTTCCTCTGGATCCTTTCCTAATACGGATTGGCGATACTATTTCCCCCAAATCGAAATATTTTGTTTCTTCCGCACTTCGACATTTGTGAACATCTACACTCCTTGGCCAGAAACACTCTCTTCAATTTACTCCTTAATCTCCTAGCCAAGTTTGCCTCACCCCACGACCAAAACCAGTCTGAACTCCATTACTACCTATCTCCCAACTGTCTCACACACCTACTCCAGGGTTTTTCAACATTGTTCAACCTATGACATTCTGATATATGACCACCTTCTCAGCATCAAAGCACGCGGATCACAAGGACCTCCTTATGCGAAGAAACGGCTGTTGGCTAATGATGTATAGAGCTCCCTAAGTATCTCCTCTTTTTTCTTCCTCTAGCTTCTTCCCCCCCGGCTTCCTCCACAATTGCTCCTCAACCAATTGCCAAAACTTATTGTCAATACTGTTAGCGAATTTAACCTTCAAATGTACAGAGAATTTTCCAGCTCTGCTATCAAATTGTATTAATTGCCAGAGCCAGAAGGGTACGGATATATTTAGTCAGGTTACCTTCTATTTTTGCGTGATCATCTAAATTTCGTAAACCCTAGCATAAAGCCCAATTTGAATAATCTCACACTAAGCCTGAAACCCCTCATGACTTACACCCTTCTATACCTTCGAGAGGTGCTCGAGACTATGACAGAGGACCATATTGTGATATAAAATATCCGCATCTACATTACTTAATTTTTAGATAATCTCTTAGTCGTAAAAATTAATTACCATTTGATTGTTCTAGCTCATCCTCCCTACGTGTATTCTCCATCAATTATTGCTCTCTAGTCCACCAGTCTGAATCAATTCGGTGTTTATTCCAGTTAACAATGTCATTACATATAGCCTTTCCTCATGAGAAAGGCCGTCCAATGTCCGTCTAAACTGCTGGAGTTTTAGTCCCCTAATTGCGCGTTGAAGTCATAACATCAAGAAGAACGAATAGCTTGCCTCCTCCTTCATGACTTGGAGCACAAACCATATGTTCAGCCATCACTGAAACTCGCAGATAACGATAGTAACACACTACTACACCCACTATTCCTAAATACACCAACCCACACCTTTACCTAAACGAAGGCGTATTTCAAGAGATGGTTTAAGCATAGGCCTCTTTAGTGAATACGACTCTGTCACACGCAAAGCAGAACACAAGCCCACACTCAACGACAATATATTTAAATTGACAGAGTGATAGCTCCATCATACCAAACTCACACACCCACAAGTCTTAAAGCTTAGTGGTATTATTCACACTAAGAAGCATATTCGCCCACAATCTCTACATAGAGGTTGTTACATAGGTACATGTAAAGATCTGTACTTTTTCTGCGGTTACTTCAATTTCATATTAAAGTTAAGAGGAGATAATCTATGAATGTGAGGATCATCCAAAGCCCACTCACCTCTTAAAAATAATAGGATATTCCAATGGATTTCTATTATTTTTTCTGTTGGTGGGATTGAAGTAGCATTTATGGCGTGGGCTGAACCCCAACGATTTAGATTTAATACCTGAGTGTCACGAAGAGTGACTCGATACTGAATCTTTACCTTCACATCTGATATCAAATGCCTCTCTTCTATCTACTCGAATGACTACGAATAGTTAGAGAGCAAACCCTTACTGTGGTCCGTGACGATATGCTTAGACAACATATTTATCCGAACAGGAAATAAAGACCTGCCTGGTTTCCAAAATGAATCACTTATTCATTACCTCTCTTATTTGTGCGCAGTGCAGTTGTGACTCAAAACCTAGACATGCCTTATTGCTTTGTTCATGATTCTAATTTGTGATTAACGAATATCGTCTAGACATATTCAGAAAACACCAAGATGACAAAGCAGACCATAAGCCATTCAAGTCTCACCGAGAAGTGACGCAAGGGAATATGAACGACAACTGTCTAATGAATTCCAACATCTCTTAGAGACACCTGACACAGTGTACACCTCCCTTAAAGAAGGAAATGTATAAAATCTCTATCACAATGAAAGTGGTCACCCAGTAATGAGCCATTCCGACTACTCAATGCTGAGTCTTGTCGACAGAGACCATTTCAGTATAAAATACTGATTCATGAACCATTCTCAACTGATGCTCTTGATCCTCCATATAGTGATCCTTTCTTTCTTCCTGAAACGGATATCTAGTCATTCTATAAGTTGCCATTCATATCTTAACTTCACAACCAAGGATTGGGGCTAAATTCATTAGAAGCGTGTATCATAACCTAATAGCATTTTTTAACTCCCCCGTGTACAGACACAAAGACGCCATGATGAGAACACTCCCAGAAATGGCACACAACAAGCTGAATTGACAGAAACTAGGGCACCCTAATCAAGCATGTATCCATAGGAAAGGGCCCTAAGAGTTTGTCTCCGCTTACACTCCAGGGATAAGAAGACAACTCCCCCTAATCACAACAAGAACGAGCACTTATAAAAAAAAAAATCTATTTAATAAACTTCCAATAATATGTTAATGCTGTATGTTTGGAGAACATACTCCTTTATCGCGTAGGAGAAATATTCCCGGCACATTTCTAATAGCAGTATTATTGTGTATTATTCGCACAGGTTGGAATATTCCGAATAACAATCTTAATTATTTTTGGCTCGCATTACATTCGAATGAGATAAGAGCTAAGAAGTACGTCCCCAATTATGAGCATATTTAATACGTCATCACTCTAAATAACACTAATCCAACGACACTATAGAATACGTAAAGTAGACAAGAGTAGAGTTGTCTAGTCGTCATATAATATATGTTTTTCTCGCGCATGGTATTCTTAATGATGAGTAAAAAATATTCCCACTTGCTAATAAAAGATAGAAAGTAGTGTACATAATCTCTTTGGCATCAAGCAACGTAATACGCACGTAGAATGGTGACAGGCCCAAAAATGCGAAAACGGCTACGATCTTCCAGGAACAGCACGAGTTTCCGAACATTCCCTTATATATATAAATCACGCCGATTAGAGCCCTACTTTGGATTGCTCGCCGAAATTTCAACCCTAGGCATCGCGTGTGTCAAGAGAGTGTAACCTATGCTCTTTACGCCCCTTCCAAGGTTGCAAGCCAAGCACCATCTTAACATATGCGTACAACTTAATCAGTGCGACAGAGCACAAGAGCAAAAAAGGGGCATAACAATACTCAAACGCACAGAGCCAAGAGAGCTAATTTTGATTCGGCCTCAATCTCTACAGTCAACGTGTGGAGCGTAATTACCCCAGGCCTCTTTGTCTCCCCATTGATTCAGTTATACGTAGATAAATCATAGAAAACAACACATCGGGCATTCATTCTCTCAATCACACTCACTCTCTTAACCCGTGCACCGCCGGCCCGGGATTCCCACAGTCTCTCTTCTCACCAAAAATCTAGCTACCTTAAACTCTCATCTTCAACTCAATAGTGGAGATTGACCCTCTCCGAAAAGCGAAACTACTATTATCGTTAATGGCACTCGATTTGCTTGTAAAAACAATCAAAACTACAAATTTCTCAGAGTGGTCTCTTCTTGAGAGTGTTCTCTTAACAGGTCTCCTGAAGATGGTTTAGCTAAGGGACGAGTTGCACGCTTGTCTCTCGATCGTAGGCTGTCTCCCGTTTTGTTAGTGTGTCAAGTTACAAGATACTGAACTGCACAACGTCTCAATTATTCTTGTTTACCTTTTGATACCTATCTTATATGTTGAGTACATACTAGTTTTGTAAAATTGGTATTCTTAATATTCACGCAAATTATACAAATCTACCTATTCCCATTTGTCGAATATTATGAATATTAATCTATCTATGTGACGAAAAATCGATTACCTACTGTGCTGAACTGCTTTGCATTTTTTGAAATCAAAAAACTATTCATTATCGTTCTTAAACAAGACCACACAAAGTTGTCCAAGAATGTTTCCTGCACGCGCTATTAGACTTAATTACTTTGCGTGATACAATCTTGACTATCTAAGGCAACCTTTACTACGCATTACTCTGCTAAAATCAGATTGTCGCTCAGAATACCACAAATTGTTCCTATTGCAATCTATTTCTCGCGTAATCATACAATTTTCCGTGAGTATATCTGCTATTTCCTCTAAAGTTAATATATACATACGCATTGTATGAGTCTCATCTGTATTTTTACAATACTCTCCACCAGAATGACCGAGGCGTATAGACTGCCACGCTAGTCATCTAACCGGACGGTGCCACACGATTCGGGTGCGACCATCGGTGACATGTCCCATATCAAATACCAGATTTCCATGTGGTGACGGCCAGATCAACCAATTGGATCCTCACCTTGCTTTATAGTCGGAATACGCAAGGCTTAACTGGGGTTCTCTTCCGGTTCGAATTTCAAAGCGATTTCTTCATAAAAGATGTTGTTGAAACTCCCGGAATGCGCGATCCTTCTCTCTACTCGCTTTCGACGATCTGAGATAGGTGAATTAAACACACAACTCGACCAACATACCCTCTCTAACATATATGACAAATGCAAGAATTCAACTCTCTTGAGCAAAATGTAACATGACGTGCATCCAGCTAATTAACCCCAAGGTAGAAGGGCATCCTGAAGGGCCGTCAGCCCACCGACCACTCCCAGGCGAATCCCCGGTAAAGTTTCTTGGTTACCTGCGGCAATGAACCGACCACTTCCATCTCTTTTTAATCCTCGGCCGTTGCGGCATTCATCTTCATTATAATGCTCAACGTCCGCTGCTATCCAAGCACTTCTAAGACGTAAGCGACATGTGTGATTTAAGACAAATTCATGCCACCTAACTCCTCTGCATCTACTAGCTTCATGCTCTCTGCGCAATCCTTCAGTATATGACTTTTTTAAGCGACATCCGGTACTAAACATTTACGTGGATCATTCTTACATATCATGATGAACAGAGACTCAGTTGGCGCGTCTGACCTAACTGTAAGACTTGACTCCACTGCCATAGTGGACGCGACTAAGCACTTAATTTAAACCACTACTTGTCTCTAAGTCTGTGATAGCCTCTGCCTCTCCCCCGACTAAAGTAGCGCCGGCTTACGTGTCTGCCTTATAACAATCGGATCGAGCATAATGGTTTGACCCTCTCTGACCGCTATTGAACATCACCTAACGCCAGTCTAATTTGTATCTAGATCATCATTATTATAGCAACTAGATCTCAAACTGGACCGCAGTCAGGAATCTTGAAAGATAATATGGAAAACTACTCTATCAACTAAAGCCAGCCCCGCGAACTATCTAGACACAGTTTCCATCAATAACTATGTAGCGTATAACAAACCCACACTGTCGAGAGTAGATGCTGGGACTTTGTGCTTGTACTCTCTTAATTAACCTTTTTATGCCAATTGCTTAGACTATCGTCGCACTATCAATTTCTCTTGACAACGCTTGCATGCGAGTTCTTTAGACTAATTAAAGACACCCATAAGCTCTCTGAACAATACTAACAAAGACAACTTATCAAACACGTCAGATCTAGGAAAATGTGACAGGTATCTAAGATCCCCAAGAAGTCTCATGAGTTAGGCATAATGTGTGGTCAATCATCTCTCCTCCCCTGTTCGTAATTCCGTACAGTTAAGTGAAGTTAGTCAATCCATACCAATACGTTATGGAGGACGTATCATCTGTTTGTCTCCATATTGTTCATTCACACAATTAGCTCTAAACGAGCGCCTGAAACTCGTAATTCCCTATCTCACAAAGTCAAAAAATCCGAATCAACAAAGACATACTTTAAAACACAATCAAAAAGTGATATGCCCCAACAACAATGAAGAATAAAACAATATGGGTGAGCGAAAATGAGAGGATTTTGTTCCACATGTGTACTGTGCATTTTATTTTGAAGTCGGTAACTTATTAAATATAAGCATGACTGAATGATCACTTAACTAGGCTAAGCATTTGTAGTTCTAGATCAAAAAGGAACGACTAAGTCGTCGTTCAAGATGTTACTTTCTCAAAAGATCTCCAGTCATACCAACTATACTACTACATGCAAGAATGAAGCTCATCCTCTCTTAACGACCGCCAAACTTCGTAGAGTCGCAAAAGGCAATGGCTGCGGGAAGAACCGCCCTACGTTAGTCCGCCTATCTGGCGTTATACAAAAGTAGATTTCTATAGCGACTCCAAGTGTCAACAAGTCCTCTATACCAGTCGATCTTGTAGCATACCCAAAAAATAATTGATACAACAAATAATGTGCTTACCACAATTACTCGAAATGTATGCGCTTACAGTTTTATGAAGCAGACACCTATCCTAGGACCCCTACACAAACCGAATGCTTGGTATGCTCAGGAAAGGATTGAGCAAGCCAAATCCAATCACATGGTGTAATCGGCGCCACTAGTCCTTCAACTAAAAAGAATATGTGTCGGAATTGGAAGAGTAACCAACAAAGAATGCACTCTTATACTTCACAGTAAGTCACTTATTCTTGAATTCATGAAACATAACTCTACATAAAGCTACAAAACCCCGAGAAGTTTTCGTTTCAACAGAGTTAGCCAACTGTTAAAACGGACCGATGATCTAGGTTCAATCCTATTAAGATTTTAGGGCTGGCCATGTCTACAAGGCAGTCGATGATGCAATCATTCCGTTTCACCTAATGATGATCCCCATGTGCACTCGAATATGCTTGCCAAAGAGTGGGTTATCTATCTCTCTCTCTTCCTCAGTAGAAGATACTGCTAAGACTAGCTGGTGAGCGTGGTACTACTAATTAACTCAGAGCGTCCTTTAATCGCCCGCTATCAAAGCCACATATCAAGCCTGTTCACCTCGACTAAGGGAAACTGTGTAAAATGCCTCAAACAAAGGAAGAGTGCAATATAATGCTCGCAATTACTGTACGACTTTCCTGTGCTGACTAGATCCATCAATAAAACATGCTCCAGGCTCCAAAGCATGGTTATCCTCTATAAAGAGAAAAAGACGATAGTTGAAAAAATTTTACATATCGTCCAAGCTCCCAACCTAAAACTCACACGACCCAAGGTACTCGCGACCCACTAATTCGGTTTCTAATTGCCATGTAAAATCAATCTAATCCAGACATTGCATGTAGCCTACTCAGTTTAAGGTGCTTTTGTCCCCAAATTGAAAAGATGACCTGATGCGAAAGCAAGAAGCAGATAATAATACAACCAAGTGGGAGGATACGCAACAATGGAAGATCCAACAAGAAATTTACTATCACCACCAAGAGAGGGAAGTGCGCTCTAATAACACATTTGATCGTATTGATCAAATGTCTAACGTGTATTCATGTGGAGTGTAGACAAACAGCTCAAATACTATCTTCCGCTTCGAGGACAATGAGATCATTAAACCACAAAGCAATTCCATACACCATTGTAATGAACTTGGGCATGCTGAAGGAGTAGAAACCAGATGATGTCCAAATGATCCACTTTCCTCCACCCCCAGATGTGTAGTAGACAAGACTAATATGTTGCGCGCTCTTCTCGTAGTCTCAAACATATAGCTTCATTATCAGAAATATCATCTATATGAGCTTTGAACGGAGGGCACACAATCATGTTCGACCGCTAAAATAACATACTCGGCGTTTACGAGAATCACATGCGAAGAAACTAGTTGATTTGACTGCCTGAATAGGTCTCATTCTTCTCCACACTCTAGATGATACACCTTGTAATTTATCCTCGAACGTGATATCATAATACTTTACTTTGATACCCCCGTATCCAGTATGAATAGAAGCATCATCACAGTCGCGGAGCACCACGGCTAGAGGTGTGACAAAAAGCCAAGGACTCCGAAATGTAGCATGAGTCAATAAACTTCAAGCAATTAGGTGTGAGTCGGAGTGCGCCATCCCTAGTCCACTAGATTAGTTTTCCTTTTTTCTATCCCTCCTTGTCCCGAATCACCAATCGTTACCTAATGTGGGATCAGTCTTTCTTCTCGTTCGTTTTAGCTTTTCCCACTCCATTAAAAATTTCTTTTCCTTCTATTCTTTATAATCTATCCTCCCTAGTGCCCTCTCTCGCTTTGCTACTAAGTCCGTCTTCTTGACTCTCTCTCTCTCTATGTATATATATTTTCCTAAAGCCACACCACATTCATCACTCTCTCACACACAAACTACGGCACAATAAAATTAGAAAAAAAATAATGGAAATAACGAGGTAAAAATGAATAAATCTCGAACAATGCTCTTAACTGAGGTCCAAATGCTTGTTTCACTGGCTCCTCACAAAGAGACACCTTCTCCCTCCATGCACTTTTACAAAGTACAAATCTCAAACAAAATCCATTGCAACCCCTTATTAAGCCTCTTAGTGCCAAAACATACAATATAAAGGCCCACATTTCTTTACAACCTGACCATCTTGTGCCTACCTGATATGGTCGGCGTTAAAGCATAACGTCCCGAACAGTTATCTCACACCGTATCCACAGATTTGGCAATAGTATGAATCCGCGAATGCAGAATTGTAGGTGTCAAGTAAAAAAGAAGGAAAAACGACAAACAAAGAGAACAACAAAAAAGTCACCGTAGACAGTTGCAAAAACAGAGTGATAAAGCTCTAGGACCAATAGCTTCACAGCTCTTATATATGTAAGTTCACTCAAATAGAAACAATCTCATAGACCATAATAGAGTCCAGAAAACCAGAGCCGTAACTGATCCAACTAATTTGCCAGGAAGCCTCGCACTCAAATTGAGCACTATTCACCAGAACAATGCCCAACCTACACTGTAAATAAATAAGAGTAAGGTGGGCACCATCTCCAAAGAGACAAACGTCCTTGTATAGTCCGGCTCAGGGTCCGATTCCCCACTGAGAAGCTTTTCGTCTATCGGCACTTACCGTTGTCGATGACAATATTGTTGAGCAGTCCATCATATAGACGCACTATGATTTCAGTAACTCCCACTTAAAACAAAAGTTCTACAGAGTCTGTTTCTGTTACCACTGGAATATCCGTAGACGTGGTATGCGTTCTAAGTGCCCCCGAGGATCGATGTCGACAAGAGAGTAAGTACAATAAAACTCATCTATAACTTTACCACAGTTGTTTCCGGAAGTTCTGAATTCGTGTGCGTTGGGTTGTGATTGATTTGCAATATAATATTAATTACTGCATATAGCGAAGCTTTTGCTTAAGTCTTAGAATCATTGCATCATAGATAGGCTCGAGATGTATTACAAAAACACTCTCAAAACTCTCTCTTCCTTTGCATAAAAATTCACGAATTACTTTGCATTTCTAAAACACATCAAATACAATTTCAAAGTCTCTTTTAAGGGTTCTTTAAGGTTCYTRAGGGTTTCAAAGGGTCCATGGCATCGTTCTCGATCGGATGCGCCGTGTTGCAAGGTTAGTTTGAGGCCAATGTCTCAATTTCTGTACACCTTTTGCATACTTGTTAGAAATTTGACTTTTCATGTAATTGGCATGTAATATTGATTAACAACTATTCCACATGAATTAAAATTAACATYAGGAACAACTTTAGTTCGTGTTGAATGCTTGCATTTTTGCAAATCACAACTATTATTATGTCTTAAACAAGACCAACAAATTGCATGTTCTCACGCCTAATTAGACTAATTATTGGATAAATTGACTTCTAGGCACCTTTAATACGGATCTAAACAACACATGTCGCAATAACAAATTAGTCCTATGTGCATCTATTTCTGTTAAACAACACACGTAGTAATTTGCATGCTTAAGGTTAAAATGGAAAYAAGTTTTGTTGTTATCTTTTTTACAATACTCACAATGACCGAGTAAATGCCGCTAGATGCGCGGGGGTACACTACTTCGACCATACCCTTRTCCCCTAATCCAGATGTGGTGCACGACCTAACATTGAGTCCTTCACCTTGCTTTATGCAATTATAGGCAAGGCTTAACTGGGTTCGGTAGCTTCTCAAAAGAAGTGTGGTGGCATCTTCCTCTACTCGTTTYGAGTATAAACACACAACTCCAAGCATAMTCAAACTATACAAATGCAAGAATTCAATTCTAGCAAAATTCGAGTCATCAGCTAATTATACCCCCAAGAGTAGAGGGACCGAACCMAGTCCGGCCCGATGACTCCCAGGCGCCCGTATAGTTTTTGGCAACTCCATATCTTTAGTAATGTGTGGGCATTACTCAAAATGTCATGCGATTTCAGCATC
>SNQN01003932.1:0-14010 GCA_008642245.1 Bassia scoparia | reverse complement strand
ATTTTTTTCGTGATCCCTTGATCGAGCACCAGACCCTTCTTCTCCAAGCAAGCACGTTCCTAAGAATTTCTAGAATCGTTCCACGTATTTCCGAGAGTTATTTTCTAATTATTCATGTATTTTCTGCGTAATTCTGCGCGTATTTAAACATTGCAAAATTCATAGAAATCATAGAAAAAAATCAGAAAAATAATTTAAAATACTGCTGCCGGATCAAAAATGTGACGACATGATGAAAATCAAAAACATGAGAATCGCCTTTGAAAACCTTTGCGAAACCTTGAAGAAAACCGAAAAAAATATTTGACGACATGATGAAAATCAAAAGCATGAGAATCGCCTTTGAAAACCTTTGAAACCTTTGAAAAACCGAAAAAAAATATTTTTGCCTCCTTTGACCTCTTTGCTCAAATACTGTTCCGAGTACACCTTGCGTTATTTCCAACTTTTGTGAATTCAAAGCATCTTTTCTGATTCGAAACAACGCGAGACGCGGATGTTTCATCACGATACTCATTTGGGGTGGACACATTTCAGGTGTCTACAGTTACAGATCTGATTCGTACCATGTCCCCGAACCCACGACTGGTTACTTGATTGGACGTGGCCATCTGTTTGGCACCAACGTTCGCTGGTCCGTGAATAAACCTTTTAGGCACGAGGTGGCGACTCCCCTTACTCGAAACAACACTACCCCCAACGCCACTCACGTCGGGATCCGTGGCTCAAGCCCACGCACAAGCATCCTCGGAGTAGTACCAAGCCGCGCGCCGCTATACGCTGAGGCTGCCGGTTCCACGTCCTACAGCGATGGTTCACAAGGAGAAGGACTTTTAATACTTATCCTGAATGGATTGACATGATAATCCTTTCCCAGAAGATCAAAGTCCCGAGTTTTCTCTCTTATTCTCTAACGATGTTAGTTCACTGAAGGAACACTTGGTCAAGTTTTACGCCAATGTAGAGAGTAGCGGCCAGTAGTGACTATCTCATTAGATTAATTTCTAGTTCCATTAATGGGACTGCGTTTTCTGTCACTACGACCATATTTAGCTTTTAAAGCTTTAAATGAAAGCGTTTTTGGAAAAGTCGTTTCGATTTAATATGATTTAAAGCGTTATGAAAAAAAACGCTATAATTTCATTACTATTGAAAGCTTTTTAACTAAACGGCTTATTATACAAAAAATGAAGAAGCGCATTTTGTTTAAAACGCTTTTAATAAGGAGCTTTCAAGTAGAATTTTAATTGAAAATAAAAAAAAGAATATAAAAAAACGCACATACAACAATTCTTCATGTGAAGCTTTTCTTTTTTTCCCCTCTTCAAAAAACTCGTTATTCACTCGACTGCTACGTACTCAAGAGTCACGACTACCCATCTCTCATTCATCCTCCCTTCTCAGTGCAAGATTTTCTCTTTCGCTCACTCATCGCTCTCCCTCGCTCTACTCATTTCAAGTTTGTTTTCCTTCATCTCTTTACCCCTAACTAGTTCCAATTTAAAGATATTATTTGAACTATGATTTAGTAATTTTAGGTTTCGAGAATTGTTGCGAATTTCTTAGCCACGGTTAGCGTTCTGATTCTTGTTTGGAAACAAAAATTCGAATGGATTTTAGGGTTTAATAAAGTTGGTTTATGTTATACAATAAAGTCATTGTATTTTATTAAGATGGTGAGATTATTTCTTATGATGTTCGAATTAGGGTCAATTGGTCGAATTTGTTTCAATTTAGGGTTTTTGTTCAATTATTGTTCATTTTTTACGGGTTTTTTTCTCGATTTTGCGGGCTAGTTTCGTTCAAAAATTGTTTTCAATGTTTGGCTTGTTTAGTTCGGAATTTTGTATTACATTAACTTGTAATTCTCTTTTGAGACCAAAGATTTTATATTGTCACTGATTTCTGCTTCAGGGCTTGTTAAAGTACTACCTTTCACCAGCTCTGTCTTGAGGATGCAATCCACAATTAGCAAATTAAGAAGAATCAGAACACGTACATGGGACCCTTTTAGCCTCAGAGCATATTCCATTCGCTGCTCGTGTTGGTCGTCGTAACCGCTGACTCTCAGCCAACGCTCGGTTAGTGCTCTTTTTACCAAATCTAGGTTGTTCTATGTGACTAGGAATTCTTATTCTTATTTTCTATTGAATCTTAGTTTTATCTCCCACATTATTGAATTACTCTCCAAATTCTAATAATTTGATGAATTATTATGCAATTATTGATGATTTTGTGATGAAATATATTGCAATTCAAATGATTTTCATGACTTTGATTTTAATCAGAAATGTATGTTATATCCACTAATCACACGTTCAGATGAAGATAAAATTGAAATATGCAATTTTTATGATTTTTGGAATTTTTCCCTTTGGGAGTTCACTAAATTAAGTTTATATAAAATCACTAATTTAAGTTTATATAAAAATTTAAGAATAATTCAGATGACAGCATTTTGAGCCTATATGCATTATGGATTGTCTAATCGACCTTCTAGGACGTGCGGTCTGCCGAAAGAGGCTTCTACATTTTGAAATTTGCATCCTGGCTCCGCTCGAGCCAACTTACTCAACCTTATTAAGAGGCAAATATGAAAGGCAAGTTGCTCAACCTTATTCTAATGAGAACTTGCTATAGTTTCGCTTCTTTGACCTAAACAAATTTTCTTTGCGTGTTGTGCTATATTATGTTGCTTTTTATTACAGAGCAAGATGAGGTCATGTAATAAGATGGATCTTCCCTATTTTCTTCTTTCTTTCTTTTTTTATCTGAATCAGCTCATGAGTTTTGTATTCCTGTGCAACGAGCCTATTGAAATATTTTGTTCTTTATTAAACTGTCAAAAAGTAATCTTAGACTAAACAAGTATTATTAGAGGTGTAGAATAATGGTAAGAAGGACTTTTGTGGCTTTAAAACAGGACAAGCTGTACATTGTTTCTCTTCTAAGTGTCGTCTTAAGTTAATCTTGCTCGGTTATTATTTATTATTACCATATTTATGGAGTAGTTCGTGTAGTTTTGCTGATGAAATCATAAGCATAGTTACCCCAAAACTGCCAGTGGAGAGCTGGATAGTAGCAAACCTTGGTTTGTGATATTCATAAAATCAGTATTGGCACTGAACATAAGTTGACAACAAATTTGTTTGCCAAAGCTGCTGATTTACTCGATTATTTTTTTTTGCCTCTATTCTGTATGTCAATGCTACATTTACATATAAAAAAATATCATTAAAGACCTTTTTAGCGGTTCAGTTATTAACTCAGTTATAACTTTTACCCTTATAGCTTGTTTTTAAGGCACGGATTCTGCAAGAAGTTTTGATGTTCATGGACCTAAATATTCCAGAAAGTTAGGGAGCTCATGCTCGCTGAAAAAATCGGGTTTATATTCTCATCATCATCAGTTTAACATAACACACTATTATTATTATGTGATTTGTTCCTATATTAATCGCTGATGAAAATTATTTAGTTTATTTCTTCATTATTAAGTTGTATTAATAGTTATTAGTTGTGAATTGTTGAGTTCGGAAGCGTTGTGCTGCTACCTCTCTTACTGTTCTGCACGTCCCAAAGGGCGTGGTTCTCTGCTTGCCCCTTTACTGATGCTTGGCTGCTACAGTCCCTTCTGATCAGGCTTGTGGTACTAGTCGTGTGCTGTTTCATGGCGTGTGACTTGTGTTCTTAAAGATGTCATGATGATATTGATGGCTTATGTTATGCATCAGCCTTGATTTTGAGTATTCGTTTTTGGAACTTTTTTTTATGTTGACTTTATTGATGCTTCTTGCGTTTTACGGAAACAATATAGATTTGGCACGTGAGATAGCACGGTTTCAGAGGCCTCTAGGCTACTAGGTTGGGCTTAGTCAGGTTCGACCTGACTGTGTTACCACACAACATTTTTCTATCGCGGTTGTGGTCCACCTGCATCAAAACAGACCCAAGAACTCATGTCTTAAGAGTTGAGAGCGTGCAGGGAAGCACGCTGGCCAAACACCAGTAGCGCTGTTAAGGCAGATGTAGAAGCAGGAGCAGAAAAATGAAATGGACATATTTCCAATTTGATCTCTTACGAGATTTGCTATCTCAAAGAAATGTAACAGTTACTTGTATATAAATATGGAGTAATTAAGATGCTTTCTTGTAACAATTTGGAGTAGTTGACATTCAGAATTGACTACTAGATTATAAGTATGCGTTTTTTTGTATCTCAGGCGTTTGATTCTATGTATGGAATTTTTGATAATATAAATGGGCAAGTAAATACTTTTTAATATTGTAAATTGCAGATTGAATCGTATTTTACTTCAAGTTCTTATATGAGTCTATATATAATATATATATATATATAAATATATATATATAATAATATATATATACTATATATATATATATATATATATATATATATAATTACTTTATATATAGTTATCTTATAGTATATATATTATATAATATTATATATATATATATATATTAATACTATTATATATAATCTGTGTCATGTGGTGAGATTTTTTTTTTTAAATTTCCAAACTAACAATTAAAGTGCTTAGCAAGAAAACGCTTTTAAAATATTTGAAACGTACCACCCACCAATTTTGGCAGCCAAAAAGATACTATTTACAGCGCCTTCTATAAGAAGCGCTTTAATCTTTTAATAGCACCTATGGATTATAAACTTAATGAAAGCCGCTTATGGGAAGCGCGTTAAATTATTTCCCCAGCTGGCCCCCAGTTATAAAAGCGCCTACATGGAAAACGTTTAATAAGCATTTCAGCACGCTTTAAAAAGCTTATTTGCGCGTAGTGTTATCCATCTCCACAAACTCATACAGGAACATGACAAGATATTGCAAGGGCATTTCCTTAGCCATTTCACTACACGTGGAAGCTGGAGTTTCCATAGGAGACTTAGCCAAGATAACACAAGGACAAGGGGAACTGGTATTAGAAGATTACATTTGCCCAGGTCTTAAGAGAGCGAAATCAATGTCATCTCAACCTACTCGAATCTGGAAATTTATTCGATAGCCCTGGAGGGTTGTCTGTATCCGTTTTAGCAAAGGAAAATTGAGGTCAACACTTCCCTTATTAGTGGCTCTAGCTTACGCTGTAGTGGCATATGAAAATTGTTTGCGGAACAATCTAAAAGCAACATTTAAATATAATGATAACTATGCTAATAGCATGCTATAGAAGAGAGCATATAATTAGGATGAAATCAAATTGGATGTGGCTATGGCTGAAATTTGGGCCAAGGCCAAACCCATTCAAATTCCCTAGTTGTGAACAAAAACAGTCTTACTCAAAAGAAAGAACATAATTGACCAATCTAAGAAGAGATACACATTTTGATGGCTGCAAAAATTGACAAGATATTTGATGGGCTTTCTAAAGTTTAAGAAGATTAAAGCTAATGGGTAAAACACAGGCGATAGAGATCCTAATTGCCCAAAAGGAAAAAATTATTATAAATGGCATGATGCCTCACACATAAAACCTAGTATTGTGTTAATTTTTAGAAATAAAATGTCAGATGAAATTGATGAAGGCAAACATTACTTTCCTAAAAAAAGAGTTCCAAATGTTGCGAAATTGATTATTATTTTTAACAGAACAGACAATATGTAGATGGATTGTAAGTATGGTAGTATGATGCTAATGTTATTTCTCGTATTCACATGCAAGAGCTCTCTTAATGTGGCTATTGTTGTAAAATTATTACGAGCGTATTGTGCAGGAAGGAGTCTTGGTTGCTCCAAAATGCCAGGAAACAAGATTACGACGAAAATCCAACTATGCAGATGGCCTTTCATTGTCCACACCCAACTCGACCGAATGAAGGCTTTTAAATGCTTCATAAATAAAAAAAATGAGGCAAACGGGTGACAATATCAAAGCAAGAATACCACGGTGGACCTTGGCTAATTTCAACTTAGAAAGAAAGTTGAAATTGGTTCTGAGTTTAGCTCTGCAATGTTGCCGCTATGACGTCATAATCGGGAATTGAACTTAGAAAAGTCCATAATATGAAAACTATTAAAAATTCCTTTGCAGACGAAGGCAGCTGATGGCCTTGGAAGACACTTGCGTTTCTTCCATGTGTCTTTCCTTGTGCAACATTTTACATTATGAGCTCATAAAGACTAAAAGTCATCCCTGACAACCCGAAGTTGGTACCTAGGCACTAGAACTACCTCGTTTTGAAATGATAAAAGGAGGAGATCAGTTCACTCTTCCTCACTGCTACCTTCTACTGATTTCAGTCTGACTAGCGTTGGGCCAAACCCAAAGTGGCCAACTGACCACGCAAACCAGAGGAGTTGAAAGCAGTCTAAGACCAAATAAAAGGTGTCCAGGATGCTTAGAAGTAATCAAAGGGGTATTAGCAACCGACATAAGACATAAAGAACAATGATCTTGCCTCTTGGCTCTAAAAGTATAAAGACAAGGGTCAAGAAAGGGGTCTAAGGTTGAATCCAGCAGGCCAGCCGAGCACCACGCCAGCTACATAGCATAATGCAAAGTCTCATTCTGTCTTGGATGAGAGGACAGCTATTGCAAAGAATGCTTACTAAGTCCGTCTCGATTGAGGAAAGCCTCTTTAAGAGAATGTGACTGGAGAAAGAATTTAGAGAAATAATTATACGGAAATCCTCCAATTCGTGGGCTAATGTCTTCAGACAAAGCACGATGGTCAAATGGGAATTCCTTGAAACCCAACCTCATTTGGTCCTATTGGACTGAGAAGTTAGAGGATAAAATATTCCGTAACCCACCTCATGTTCAATGGAGTTAGCGCGAGCAAGTTGAAAAGGAAATACTCCGATAGGAGAATGCCAAGCTCCCATTTGAATAGAACTAAGGGATGCTATCCTATATGAGGGAACTTTCTTGTCGGAGCCTCATTTAGCCGGCGAAGCTTCTTCAAAAGAAACAATTCAAAGGGACTATACCATGGGATTCAAGTTGTCAATACTTCATGCGACATATTCATCCCATATTTATAGAATTTGAACTTCAGAGGACCTTCATGAGAACACTGTACTACAACGACATCTGGTTGAGTTTCTCCCTATACCCAGTGTCGATGATGGACATAAAGCTTTGCAGGAAATTCTTGATGTAGGCACCTACCCTATCTTATCTCCTCTGCCTGTTACCGAGCGTGTACAATTTACGGTAACTCTGCGATCGGCGGTTTTGGAGTTTAAATCTCGAGCAGGAACTCTACTCCAGTTTTCATCTTGTAGATCTTTTCTCTTGTTAATAGTATGCTTTGGTACGTTTCCGCAAAACTTCGCCAGACCATGTATTCCTGACGTCAGATTAGCAATCTCTGATCACTTATCTGCGCGCGCGAGCGTGTAATAAAGCGCGGGACTTCTATGACTACGAAATCAGCACTGATGACGATATCTTAAAATTGGCCCCAGGATTGGATCTCGCAGACCTCTAGCGTATCTAATGATGCAATAGATCTTGTCTACAAAAAGTAACCGCAACTTCTCTCCACTGATTTTGTCACATTCAGCCCTTGCAAAACAACTTAAGCGTAAGAGATTCCTCCATTCTATGCCAACCTTAACTATAGAAACAGCTCCCACAAATGGCGTATATATCGACCGCTATGTAGTGGTATACAACCTTAATTATACAAGCTTTACAATTGACTCTAAGCCTTTCACCAGTTTAACACAATCACTACCACCCCGCCTCCTCGCGTTACTCTCTCTTCCACTCGCTGCGTATAATGGTCATGCTAGTGAGTGGAAAAGTGCTAATGATATTCCGTACTACTATTAAATGTCGTATACCTGTTGGTCATATTCTAAGAAATCTGGGTCACGTGGAATAGGTAACATAATTCACGCTCAATAGCATCACAATAAAGCACCCAATCGCATTCAATGGTGGGGCCCACAAAAAAAAGGTTCGGGTTGAGGGGAGAGTAACTTAAGGGTTTTGCATCGCATGCATTTATCCAAGTAGCGCTTCTATGACATGGTTATCTTTTATTTATTAGGCCAGAGCCGGTAATTGCCCAAGTGCATACTTCCTCCAGAATTAAAAACCACATGCGCGCGATAAGACCTTGAGTTCAGTCCTTCGATAATGACCATACATGAAACATCTGATACTACGTGGTAATCGGAAATGAAAAGATGTAGTTTTGTTTAATGAAAATGCGATATTGGCGTTCTACTGGTACTAACCTAGAATCTACCTAGCATACTTCATGCGACAGACCTTGCCTAATGACGAAGGGATGCTCTCATAGCTTGATAGTCCACACTCGACACCCAAAGAGCTGAATCAGTTATCCTTCAAGCTCAATCAGTACATTGATAGAGGCTGCTGTAAGCATAGATAAATGAACTTACAAAAACACATACTAATAAGCTTCCCGAACGTTAACGTACCTAGCAAGTAAGCCTAGCTTCTAAGGAGCCCCAGTCTATTCCTAATTGTCTCGAGTTACCAGTTGATGGCATGGCGCATCTCTGGGTAGAGTTGCATGATTACTCAATTATTGTGAATGAAGAAGTCGCCATTCTACCCAGTGTAATTGCTCTGGATATAAAAATGATATCCAGATTTAACTGTGTTATATGTTATATATTGTGGATTAAAAACTTTAAATTAATATTAGATCGTGGCTAGATACAACTTTAGCTTATCTTTGAATTTGTTATTTGACTAATACATTCACTCTACTAGAAATCAGTCGTTCGCAGGCGACCGCTATCTAGGCGACTGATTATGTCGTCGCTAAAGCTTATTAGCGACCGATAGGAAATAATATAGGGCAGTTGAATTTTACTCACCAAAAAAAATCTATTTGAAATTAAACCCCAAAATAACACTCCGACACTCACCCACTCTTCCTCTCACTCTACTTTTCCCCAAATTTCAAAACCCCAACAATTCACTCTTCCCTCTCACTCCTCCCTCCGGGCAAAACCCACTGTCACTCTTCCTCCGGCGACCCCCGCCTTCCTCCGGCGTCCTCCCTTTCCCTCTTTCTCTCTCCTTCGTTTCCTTTCTTTCCTTCTCCTCTTTGTCCTTCGACTAGTAGTGCAAGGCACGCCACCACCACTGCCACGCGGCACGCGCGCAAGGCAGCATCGACATGTAGACGTCGCCCCATTGTCTCTCTCCCTCTCCCTTGTTCCTTTGTGCCAATTGTTAAGGTATAACACCTAAACCTCCAAATTGATTTCTAATCAATTTTATTTGAGTGAATTTGCATAAACATTATGTTTTATCATGTTTTGATTATATTTTAAAGTGGAATTTGTTTTGGATTGTTTAATTGAGATGATAGATATAAAGTTAGGGTTAATATTAAAGTGGTGACTTTTATGAAATGTAATGTTGTTTTGATTGAATTGATTATGAGTTCTTCATTTCTTGCTGTTTTTTTAATTTAATTTTCATATTTTCAGATTTTGATGCGCATTTTACTGTTATTTTATATGAAAAATTCATGTATTTAATGTAATTGAAGTTAATTATGTTAATTTAAATGATTTGTTGGGTTTTAAGAGTTAAATATTGTTTTTTTTATTAAAACATATTAATTTGTGTTGATTGTTTTGTTTATTTAAGTAAATTAAAAGGAAAAAATTGATTAAGTTGTGAAGGGCATAACATTAAGTTTTCAGTTTTCACTTGTAATGCTATCTAATTATTAGTTTTTAAGTTATGAAATGTAATGTATGTTTTTGATTGAATGATTATTAGCATTTTTGAGTTCTAAATTCTGAATAGAATGTTGCATTTTTTAATTTAGATTACCCAAATTCCCCATTTTTTCTAATTAGTTTTTGTTTAAATGCATGTACAACAAGGCTTTGTGGATTTGCGGATCTATATATTCTTGATATTGGCTATAAAAACTAGCAATAGGTTGCGTTTGTAGAATTTAGGCCTGAAAACCCCAAAAATGGCCAAAAATGGACCTTCACGCCACCCAAATTGAACTTGTCGTCTCTTAATGTGTGTAACCACACTTAGAAAGCTTAAGTGAATAATTTAAGACATGATGGAGCTTTAAAAACTAGCAATAGGTTGCGTTTGTAGAATTTAGGCTCGAAAACCCAAAAATGGCCAAAAATTGGCCTTTCACGCACCAAATTGAACTTGTGGTGTCTAAACGTGTGTAACCACACTTAGAATCTTAAGTGATAATTTAAGACATGATGGATCTTAAAAACTAGCATAGGTTGCGTTTGTAAAATTTAGCGGAACATAGCCCCAAAAATGGCTAAAATGCCTTTCACGCCCAAATTGAACTTGTCGTGTCTTAAGTGTGTAACCAACACTTAGAAAGCTTAAGTGAATAATTTAAGACATGATGGAGTTTAAAAACTAGCAAGAGGTTGTCGTTTGTAGAAATTTTAGGCTCGAAAACCACACAAAATGGCCAAAAATGGCCTTTCACGCACCAAATTGAACTTGTCGTGTCTTAACGTGTGTAACCAACACTTAGAAGCTTAAGTGAATAATTTAAGACATAATGGAGCTTTATAAACTAGCAATAGGTTGCGTTTGTAAATTTAGGCTCGAAACCCCAAAAAGTGGCCTAAGAAAATTGCATGTCATGAAGTCATTTTTTTTCATTTCAAATATTTCAACAACTACTCCATTAATTTGCTCTAGGAAAAGTACTATCAGACTTTCTGAGTCCCAGCGTATGATGGGTCTTTGTCGGATCCAATGAAATTTTCTTTGATACGGTTGGTGGTTATCGAAAGGGGGGAGTTCTTGGGTTCGGCAGACATAGAGCCTCTCTCATTATGAGAAAAGGTCGCGTTACAACACACGTTTAGGCGATTCAGGCATTCTCCATCGGTTTCCCGCTAAGTTTACACAAAATGTCTGAGAACTTGAGCAAACAAAGGCACAGTTAGCGGAGAAGAGGCGAAAGACAAAGAGCGGATGAGGAGATTCACAGATGAAGCGCAAGATGGACGCTTTCAGGAGGTCGTTCGCGTCCGGCCTCCTGGTCCCGACGCTTTCCTTGATGACCGCCACAGATGGTTCTGGCGCTTCTGGAGCCTTTGTAGCGTATGGTTCTTATTATAATTTGATTTGGATTGGATTTATTCCATCGTACGTATTATCTTACAATTTCACTGAGAAATTTTAGAAAAAATTATTCATTAATCATCGTAGTATGTACGGACTTTATTGTTATTTATAAAAATTTTATATTTTGCATATTTATTTGTGTTTCCGTTAATATGATTTTTTTTAAATATTATCATTTTTACCGCAAAAAAAGTAAATAATAGGCACGAAAGTTTTTAAAATCACTTTAAAGCAAAAAAAGCACATTAAGCGACCGACAAGGTCGCTAATTTTCAATTTCGCATGCATTTTTAGAGGGAAAATTGCCGTTTATGCGAACCGATTTTCCGCCGTCGCTATTTTGTACTTTTTTTTTGGAGGAAAGCAATTTAGAGACCAAAGTCGGTGCGTAATTGGCTTTTCTTCTTTCTTAAATATGTTGGGGGTCTCTTAGAAAAAATCCGCCGCTAATCTCAATGTGATGCTAAAACTTTACTTAGCGAGCCCGATGTTGGTCACGTTATTTTTTTTTTGCTAACTTATATGAGACCGCCGTGTTAGACTACGAACATCGGTCGCTAAATTGGGTTAGCCGATGAAAATAGCGTAATGTTCGGACTTTCGTCGTCTCGAGCGTGTTTTCTCTTGTTGTGATTATGCACAATATGGTCTTTGAGTGAATACAATCATGATATTACTGTCGAAGTATCATCACGTGGATCTTGGACTCATGATTCACTTTCTTCTGATCATCCGGTTAGGGGGGTTCTATAGCGTTAGGAAGAGAGTGAAGGTGTTTAGGTCAAGAAGTGATTACAATTGCCAGGAAGTCGAGACCTCTAGAGGATGTAATTCTTGGTACAATTGAAATCGTAGTACAACTTACGATAAGTAAGGATTGCCTATGGAGGAGAAGTTCTCATCATCAAAGTTCTCTAAACTTACAAGGACGTATTTTTTTTTTGGAGTCAAAATTCAACTCGCCCTATATTATTTCCTATCGGTCGCTAATAAGCTTTTAGCGACCGAATAATCAGTCGCTAGAAGCGGTCGCCCGACGACGAATTTCTAGTAGTGAATGATTARCATACAAATTTCAAAGAGCTAAAGTTGTACCAGATCTAATTTTAATTWAAGTTWTAATCCAGCATATATAACATATAAAACASTTAAATCTGGATATCATTTATATCCAAGAGTAATTACACTRGGTAAGATGGCACTTCTTCCCTTCACAATACGAAGTACATCATCAACTCTACCCCCAAGAGATGCCCCATGGACATCAACTGGTACAATGTGGCTCCTTGAAGCTGGACTTCTTGCTATATGGGAAGCTTTAGATGTGTTTTGTAATTCATCATCTTCAGCAGCCTCTTCAATGTATCTGATTGAGCTTGAAATAACTTTCACTCTTGGTGTCAGTTGACTTTCAAGCTTGAGAGCAATCCCTTCGTCATTAGGCAAGGTCTTCATAAGTATCTAGGTAAATTCTAGGTTAGTACCAACCAAATATGCATTTACATTAACACAAACTACMTCATATTCATTTCCATTCCATAGTATCATTTTCTTATGCATTATCGAAGGAMTAGCATAAGTCTGATGCAACCATTCTCTTCTGAGAATTGCATTGCAATTACCCTCCCCTATAAAWAAAGATAACCAATTCATAGAAGCGCCTACTTGGATATGCATGCGTGCAAACCCTTAAGTACTCTCCGACTTGCCATTGAATGCGATTGTGCTTATTCTGATGCTAGATAAATATTTCCTACCCGTACCCAATTTCTTAGAAACTGACCAAGGTATAACATTTATAGTAGTACCAATATCAATTAGCACTTTTCCTAACCTAGCACCATCCACATTGAAAGCAGCATATAGAGGCTTACTGTGTGAATTGTCAACGTCACATTGAAATCTTTTATTAAGTGTTCCACAACTAACTCTTCTTACTCCTTAGTGACTGTTTCTATTGTTGGCACTAGAATANAAAGATAACCAATTCATAGAAGCGCCTACTTGGATATGCATGCGTGCAAACCCTTAAGTACTCTCCGACTTGCCATTGAATGCGATTGTGCTTATTCTGATGCTAGATAAATATTTCCTACCCGTACCCAATTTCTTAGAAACTGACCAAGGTATAACATTTATAGTAGTACCAATATCAATTAGCACTTTTCCTAACCTAGCACCATCCACATTGAAAGCAGCATATAGAGGCTTACTGTGTGAATTGTCAACGTCACATTGAAATCTTTTATTAAGTGTTCCACAACTAACTCTTCTTACTCCTTAGTGACTGTTTCTATTGTTGGCACTAGAATAGACCTTTTACCMAATTTGTTCAGCTCAATTGAAATAGTAGAGGTCTTAYGTGCAACTTCATCTTAGTCTACTTCATCTGCCCATTAAGTATCCCTTTTCTTAGATCCGCAAGCTTTAAACGCTGGGAGAAAGTGATCATATTACAAACGTCAGAATCATGGTCTCCCTCCAAACAATTTACAAGAAAATAAAGATCTAACTTGGATCCCTCCAAATCCAAACCCTCCAGACCATAGTCTGCTAACACCACATCAGATGATTGCTCATTCATCAAAACATCTTCTGCAAAGCTTTATGTCCCCATGAACGGTAAATTCTTCTTCTCTAAGGTCCTCTATCAAATTTATAAATATGGGATGATTCTGAATATTGACAACTTGCAATCCCATGGATGATCCCTGAATYGTCTCTCTTTGAAGAACTTCCGTGGCTAAATGAGGCTCCGACAAGAAAGTTCCCTCATAAGATACATCCCTTCAGTTTCTRTTCAAATGAGCTTGGCTCTCTGGAGTATTCCTTTTCAACTTCTCCCCCTAACTCCCATTCAAATGAGGCTGGGTTACAGGAATATTTTCCTCTAACTTCTCA
>SNQN01003931.1:35666-48562 GCA_008642245.1 Bassia scoparia | reverse complement strand
TCATTTTTTTTTTTAAAAATAATACTCCCTAGAAAACGAGATAAGTTCATCCAATTCAACAAGCACCTAATATATCTTCTTTACTAATGATATCTTAAGCTTATAATGTAAGGGGTCATCCATATCGTCTTTTTTCAGTTTTCTTTTTTTAAAAAAACAAAAAAAATCAAAAATAGAAAATCACAGAAAGTGATTTATTTTTCAGTTGTCAATTCTTAAAATTATCCTATTTCCAATAACTTTAAATTATTACTTTTTATCTTTGTTATGATATAATTAACACGACATTTAAAAATAAAAACCAAAATATCGGAAACCGGTTTAATAATAGTATAGATTGATTCATAATACAAAAATAATGACCCATAACTTAAGGAGTTTCCTCTCTTACACTAGCTGTCATGTCCCACAAGTCCACCACAATCCAACCACACCTTTTATAAAATCACACTAGTATACATGACATTCTATTACTCTTCTCATCCTAGCAAATTTAACAAACTACACCACATTTCTGATTTTCCCTCCCTTCTTACATAATAATAATGGGTTCCTTAGAGCTCCAACCCACAGCCCAAACCCACCAGCCCGACCCGGAGAAGCCGAAACCCGACGACACACACGACGACGAAATCTCCCCGGTCGAGGAGGTCCGTCTAACCGTGCTCAACACCGACGACCCCACCCTGCCCGTGTGGACGTTCCGAATGTGGTTCCTAGGCCTGCTTTCATGTGGCATACTCTCYTTCCTMAACCAGTTTTTTTCCTACAGGACCGAACCCCTGATCATAACCCAAATCACAGTCCAAGTAGCCACCCTACCCATAGGCCACTTCATGGCCCGTGTCCTGCCCCGGACTCAGTTCCGGATACCCGGGTTCGGGCCCCGGACCTACTCGCTTAACCCGGGCCCGTTCAACGTGAAGGAYCATGTGCTGATCACCATTTTTGCCAATGCTGGAAGTGCTTTTGGAAATGGCTCAGCTTATGCTGTTGGTATAGTGAATATCATCAAGGCGTTTTATAAGCGAAACATATCATTTTTGGCTGCTTGGATCCTTATTATTTCCACTCAGGTATGCCATAACACTCYTACGTCGTGTTTTTTTTACTCGCTACACTTTTAAAATTATACTATTTATCAAAAATGTTCAACAATATATTATTTACTATGTAAATAAATACTCGTATTATTAGATTAACTCATATGCTATGCTCGTAGTTCGTATTATATTGATAACATAAATTCGTCTCAATGAATATTTTCATAAAATATATACTCTAATAATATGCTATTAAAAAATATTAATAAACGTGAAATTCAAGAATCGGGCAACAAGTAAAAGAAAATGGGAGCACATATTCCGATTATAATTTGTTATAATAAAAATAATCATGCATATAGTATGTAAGACTGTAAGTGGAAGGTGAGATTAGAGGAATGATTGATATTCACATGTGCAATGGGGATTAGGTCATGAGCAGAACGGTCGGCTATTTGTGAGGGTGTGTACGTGTTTGTCTATTTTGTCGTAACTAATTCGGTTGCGCTGAATCTTACGGTTATCTAATCGCAGAGTAGGGAATGTGGTGTAGAGGATTGACGTCACGTCTAGGAACTTCCGTCTATCGACTTTATGATTAGTTAGATACTTACAAGACCTTTGGGTGTAGAAACATATCCTTTTCTGGTACGATAGTAGGGAAGAAGTCTATGCTAAAAGTATGTGTGATGGAAGTAGACATAGTTAACTTGAAAAGTATGACTATTAAAAGAATTTTCTTAGTAAAAGATGCACTATGACTATTCTAAAGTTGAGAGTATTTACAAGAAAAACTAGAAGTAATTTGGACATAAATTATGAGGAATTCTTTTTTTCGATAATTTCAAAGGTTTATATATCATCGAACTGTATCAAAAAGTAACACACAAAACCGCTTATACTAACATATTTTGAAAAGTTTTGATAGAATAGCTACAGGCTGTGTTATATTAGAATATTTAGTTTATTCTCTTGTAACTCAATTTCTTTCTTATCATAAAATTCATTAGTTCAATTCAGTTATTGAGTCACGGAACCTAAGGTATAGTAAAACCATTGGCTAGCGCGTCAAGGCTATTGACTTATTTTAATTTATGGTGTATGAAAACTATAAGGAATGGACGTAAGAGTCAATAATTTAATAGAAAATGTGATTCTTGACAATAGCGGATGAACAGTTCCCATACTAATTAGTAAAGAATTGTTAAAAATTAAATGTTATTTAGTATTTAACAGCTCTTAGAATAATGTAATAATTACATAACCCATATTGGGGAGCAATAATCACACTGAAAAAGTGTGGTCATTCGTCCCTTAAATTATCGAAAATAATGCGAATTAATATGTGTTTGGCGTCCTTTTCAGGTATTAATGATGGCTGGACAGGGATTATGATGAGAAGAATTTTGTGGTGGAACTAGCCCATATGTGGTGGGCCTAGCATCTGTCCAATCTCTTCTTTAGGCAAAGTATCTCCGCAACTTACTGACCTCTTTACGTTCTGCAATATGAAGTATTCTATTTATTTTCGAAATTCATTTTTCCAATGAAAAAATTTATATTATACATGTAGACATTCGAAAAAGACGTATGCTAAATGTTAAAGAGCACAATCAAATAAGACGATGGAACAGAACGTAATCGAGAAATTAAAAAAGATATCGACAAAATATATAAATACGGCAGTAGTATACCAGATTTCTAGAGACAAATGTACAAGAAGAAGTACAACATCTCATAGGAAACATTAAAAGATAAACATCCAATATTGATAATGTCCTATTTCGATAGCAAAATTCCGGCTTGCCACGCTTGCTAAAGCGAGTAGAACGGTGAAGCTATCAAGACATCACCCCATCATTCAACAAACAACTAGAAGTGTAAAATGGCGTCGTGTCGTAATTTATGTCGTCAGATAACTATAAATTGTTGAATCCTCCGCATCATACTGCAGCGTTTATAAACAGTGTTGCATCGTGTTAACTCGTTTACTTAAACGGGTTGACACCCTCGACCCAAACCCACTAATAACGTGTCGATTTCATGTCGAGTTAACGTGTCACCTCTTTTTTACGTAATAATGTACGGAGTATATAATTAGACGCAATCATATCGTGTCATGTCAAATTGTCAACCCGTTTACTTAAAAGGGTTGAACTTTTTCAACACTAACTCGATCCATTTAATAAWCGTATCGTGTCGTGTCAACCTGTTTATTTAAATGAATCAAAACTCTTAACCCAAACCCGTTAATAACYGTTCGCGTCAAAAAGTGCGGTGAAAATCCAATTGAAGAACGAAGGAGCAAACAAAGAGGCTGAAAACGGTGGGAAAGCAAGACAAAAAAATCTCCACTTCTGGCACTGCACGCCTGCAACTGCAAGGATCACAGCAAAAGAAAAAGATGATAGCAACTCTTTAGTTGTAACTGGTGGCTCACTAGCCCCAATGACCTATCACTCTCATTCAATCCTGCCAAAACTTACCATAGTATTAAATGATGGCTTCTTTGACAATATTTACTCCAATTTTCTATTTATAAAACTTTTCTGTTAAAGGCAAGCAGATATTCTTGAATCSAAACCTATAGCACTCCACCACACAAGATTAGTACTGTACTTCATATARTTCTTTCGTTTCGATTTAGTGGRCACATTTAGATAAATTTTGYGAAGAAAGATATAGAGAGAAAAAAATAATAAAAGGAATTGTGTGAGAGTGGAGAGGTAGAGATAGTGTTTTACCCAACAAAAAAAWTCTTAAATAAAAAGTGTAACTAGTAATCCGAAACGGAAGAAATAATTATACAATCTATTGAAAGGTGACACAAGTTTAAAAGTGAAGGATGACAAAGGGGAAAAGGACTTGTGTAATGAAAAGGCGATAAAGCCAGAACTACAAAATATAAATGATGCGAGTAATTCACAACTTCTAAAACTGAAAAATGTTGCGTGTAATTAGAATATAGAAAGTACTCTTTCGGTAACGAAAAACTTTCAACAATTTTCATTTTTGAGTGTAACAAAAAACTTTACAATTTTCATTATTTGGTAACTTTTTAATGATAAAATTTTCTATCTACCCTTATTTATCCATCTAATCCAAAATTATCTCCAACAACTTTTCTCTACTTTTCTTTCCTTTTTTTTAAAGGGACCACAATACTAAATTGTACATTAATTATTCATTAGCTTATTTTTGAATTTTAAAAACCTTAATACATTTGTCGAAAGTTTCGTTACGGAGGGAGTAGAAGACAATGAGAGTATCAAGTAACTAGGTAAGGATTAGTAATTGTTGTGTGAGATCAGTCTACAATGGCTGCACACGTACATCGCAACTTGCTGAATCTATCTATACTTTTGTATCTAAAAAAAGGAACTGTTTTTCATGTAAAATTCAGCTATGTGATTCCTCAATTTGGGCAATGACTTGTCATTGCATCATTGCTTTAATATGAGTCATAAACCCTCAAACTCAAAGTCTAATGCGTTTGATTTATTTAAATGGTGTTTTCACCACTAATTCATCTAAATGCATCAATAATCATGACAATGACTCTTGCATTGCACCGAAACATATTGCTTGCTTAGTCTTTTTTCAAAAACTTACCATATCTTGGTTATACAAAAGTAACGGTAGAAAGCCACTAACTAACGTCAAGATTAAATGAGAATTATGATGATGTGTTTATTTTTTTTAATTTTACACGTAAAGTATACGGATGGGTCTTACACAGATCCTATCCTGGGAATTGTGCAGTTGGGACGGATGCCGGGTGTGGGGCATGACCCCAAGTCATGCCCAGGGAAGGTGGAAAGCATTACCATCATGCTTCACCGCTTCCTCATGATGATGTGTTTAATGGAAAAGTGAGCAAGCTTATTATTAGAATACGAAGCAGCGAAACTAACCTTAGAAGCTTCTGCAAGGTTGTGTATTGAGACAGACAAGGTCGTACGTACATCCATGCGTATAAAGCGTATGGGAAGGTCACATTTGGAATCAGTGATGCAAACCTGTTGTCGAAGTTGACGCCAAAAGAAAAAAGATGAAAAGAAATTAAGAACTGTTCAAGACAGATATAGAGAAACAGAGCTAATTTCATAAGAGGTGAATAATCTTGAATCAAAAAAGTAATCACCACAATATGTGCACCCAAGGATTCACTAAATGAAGGATAAAAGTGTACCAAATCAATCTAATCAATCCAAACAACCAATCACATTGATTTCTGAAGCAACAGCACAATGATTTAACTGCAACAAAATAAATGGCCATGAAATTGACATTGAGTGCATGACAGCAAAATTTGTTTACACCAGCAGAAATGTTTCAAACTTACACACATCATAACACTTGCATTTACGAAATTATGATTTTAATGTGTGAAATAATGACATCAGTACCAACTTATAATCAATTTGTGCAGAGCTGCATGAGAAGGATGACAAAGAAGAAAAGAGAACATCAGGGCAAAATTCTTCCTGATAGCACTATCGTGCAGCTTCTTGTGGTATGCTGTGCCAGGTTACCTGTTCACAACACTCCACTGCGTATCATGGGTCTGCTGGGTATTCTCCAAATCAGTCACGGCTCAACAAATAGGTTCAGGCATGAAAGGCTTGTATCGAGCCATAACACTAGACTGGACTGTTTGTAGCATCCTTTCTACTAAGTCCGCTTGTATACCCGTTCTTTGCCATTGCTAATGTGTGCGTAGGTTATGTTCTTATATTGTACATCTTCATTCCATTGCAATACTGGGGACTGGACTTGTATAGTGCTAGCAAGTTTCCCATTTTTCCCCTCACATTATTCACTAGCTCAAAGGTCAAATCTATAATATAAACAGCATAGTAAACGACAAATTTGAACTTGATTATGCACAGTACGAGAAGCAAGGACAGATCCATATGAGCACATTTTTTGCTCTTACTTATGGATTTGGTTTCGCCACCATAGCAGCCACTCTTACTCATGTGGCTTCTTCTATGGCAGGTAATGTTATTACATACATTTTTAATCCTATTTTCACATATATACATCCACCACATTAATAATAGAGTAATAAATATTGAGAATGAAGATTCAATTAGCAGTGCACAAAAGTGGCAATAAACTCATATTCTTGTCCATTCAACCACCTTGCACAATCCTCTTAACTCGGTTTAATAATTCTAGGATTATGCCACATATTTCTAACACTAAGATGTTGGTTTCAGACTGAGAAGTCATCTGAAAAATGTACATGCTATAAATCTAATCTAACTGGTGGTAAAATGATCAACACAACAGGGAAAATCTATACAGATACCTGCATCATACAAACCAAGGAGGATATCATACCAGACTGATGAGAACTATAAAGACATACCTCATGGTGGTTTTACCTTCTTCTCGGAGTGACAATATCGATTTCTTTGCACTCTCAATCTTCTTGAAATGAAGTCAAATCCCTGGTGGCTCTCTCTTTGCTTGGGCATGGCATTTGTTTCACTCTTCCATCAGCATCATTACTGCCACAACAAACAGGTAACAGAAAAATCCGCATCTCAGACTATTTTACAATAGCTAATAATAATCTTGTTTATATGTAAGCATCAAGTCATTAATAAGTTCAGTTAACCAAAAAGAAAATTTGATTCAATTCTCAATCATTCATTATAATAACTCTGCAGTCCCAAATCCTGATGGGGTGGTCAGGGTTTGATTCAACTGACTCGAGACAATATTATTGACTGCTATTTAAAGCTTTCGGTCTAAGAGAAAACATAACAAGAATGGTTAACTGAATCTTCTTTCAGGGCGAACCCTCAAAGAAACTATGCATCAATATCAGATGAAACAAAAGTAGTTAAAAGTAGTTAATATAGGAGAAAGGATCATGATTACAAGCTGACCTCTCCTACTATGATTGGGTACTCAATATAATAATACTCAACTTATCCTCACAGCCTGTATAATCTAACTTCTTAATGCTTCACTGCAGTCACCGGGACTGAACATTATAACAGAGTATGTTATGGGCCTCATCTTACCAGGAAAACCAATTGCRAATGTATGTTTCAAAGTATATGGTTACATGAGCATGTCACAAGCGGTTTCTTTCCTAAGCGATTTCAAGCTAGGGCATTACATGAAGATCCCACCGAGATCAATGTTTCTGGTTCAGGTATACCTCTCAACAAGATAGCAACTTAATCTCTAAAGCCATACACTTCAGTTACTGTCATTTGTAAATCTTTCTTACCTTTATATACGGGTCACATCATAACGTACATTTGTAACCTATTTTATGACCTTCCAGTTCATAGGAACCATATTTGCTGGTACCATCAACATTTCAGTAGCGTGGTGGTTACTCAACTCAATTCACAACATATGTGAGGATAGTCTGCTACCACCTGACAGTCCCTGGACTTGTCCAGGTGACCGTGTATTTTTTGATGCTTCCGTTATATGGGGCTTGGTTGGTCCTAGGAGGATTTTTGGTGATCTTGGAAATTACAGCGCCGTGAATTGGTTCTTCTTAGGAGGAGCAATAGGACCAATTATAGTTTGGCTCTTCCACAAGGCATTTCCCAAGCAATCATGGATTCCATTGATTAACTTGCCCGTACTTCTCGGGGCCACAGCCAATATGCCACCAGCAACAGCTGTAAACTACAATGCCTGGATCGTAGTTGGAACAATCTTCAACTTGTTTGTTTTCCGTTACCGAAAACAGTGGTGGCAGAGGTACAATTACATTCTTTCAGCAGCATTGGATGCTGGGGTGGCCTTTATGGGAGTCTTGTTATACTTCTCACTAGGTGTGGAGAACAAAAGCTTGAATTGGTGGGGTACAAATGGGGAGCATTGCAATCTGGCAACTTGTCCGACCGCCAAGGGCTTAATGGTTGATGGTTGCCCTATTCGCTAGTTTTTGTATATTTATAGAATATTCCACAGAAAACATCTGTTTGATAGAATATAGTGTATTAGTGAGATATTGGGATACTAGTAACAAAAATTGAGATGTACCCAACTGTAATAATTATAATTGCATCTCAATTTTAGGCATCAGCAACAGAACACTTTTTTTATCAGCAACATACAAGTACACCAAAAAAAGGTGCCCGACAATTWTTTTCCTTCTCTTCTCAGAGCTTAGAGGAGTCAGATGCTTTCAGCCTACTCCGGGAGTTTATGAGAAATTGCCAAAACATTCAAGGCTGCACTACTGTATGGCATGAAAGCCAAAACATATAACAAGCCTCACAACAACACACCGTGCACTCAGAAACATACAACAACAAACTGGCCAAAGACATGGTCTTTAACAGAACATTAATGCATAACATAGAACAGCCACCTAGTAGACAATAGTACAACAGCAGCAGTCATCAAGTCTAATTGCGGAGCTGTGTAATGTCAAACTCATAGGCCAGACGAGCATAATCAGGGATATAACCAAAAGCTTTAGTGATACAYTTCATCTTCATYCCATGAGAAGCCAGATCGGGCCCGTGTGCCTCACAGTTTGCACTCCTTGGGGCGTGCAAGAAGTTAACAATCCAATCACCTTGAAGAGTGTGGTTAATATCACGGATTAGCACGTTCATCTCATGGTGAAGAAAATCTGCAGCATGCTCAATTACGATTTTCATGTCAGATTGTTTCTACCTCAAGCTTGTGAATCTTCTTCCTTTTGGCTTAGCATTAATCCTTCCCAAATAGCATACAACTCAGCTGCTGGAGTGAATTTGCCTCGATTGACAGCAAATCCAGTTAACAGCTACCATTATTGAGCCTAAATGATACTCCTCCGGTACCTTTCTACTTCCTCCAAGCTCCATCGTATTGAGCTTACGAGCCCACGGGCAAGTGGTGACTAAGACACTTCATTGATGACTTTTTCCCTTTTTCCTAGAAAGTGCATTTTAATCACATGATAATCATAAAAGCAAATAAGAGACAACTGTGCAGGCCCCTTGTGAGCAAAGGTTGAAAACACAATGATTCTTGGAGTTCCAAATTCCAAAAACACAAGAAAAGAGCTGACAAATAAACAATCTTGATCATAGATGAAACAAATCCATTCTTGCCAATTTGCATTAGAGAAAGGTACATAATCAAGTCCTTAGGCAGATGGCATTCAAAAACCACTCCATATCACCCTAAAACTTGGACAATGCTAAAAAGATGTAATATGGGACTCATTCCTCTAAACCACATCTAGTAAAAAAGATTGATACAATCTAATTAGCAAGTTGTAAGATTCCATGAGTAAGTTCCGCATTAGCATTTTTACATTGAAGGAGTTGGCATTCCCAATTCTTCCAAGGATAACACTAGCTGATGGGAAGGGGAGTGAACTAAAGTATGCAGTTTAATAGTAGACAAATGATATAATCTCATCTAGAATGGGAGGGGAAGAAAGTGAAGAAATTCAGAGGGAGTGAAGACAGACCAGAAAAGTGGACGAAAGAAAGAAAGAATGAGACATATGGGTGTATGAAAAGTGTGGAAAAGTAATTAAACTGTCATGTTCTTAAGAATGGTGCTCTCATTGATCCATTCACCCTTGTCATTTTTAAACAACGGATTTTCCAAGGAAGGATGGGTTACCATGTGTTAGGAAGGCTCCAGGAACTCTACATTTCCACAAACATGATCAAGTCTCTCGTTGATTACACTCGTTCCTCCATGTGTGGGATTCCCATTAAACCCAAAAATTACCCAACTATCAAAACTTCCTTAAAATCTTGCATTGATTAACTCTAAAAGTTCGGCCACCAACTCTTCGATTGATTTGTAACCTCGTTACAATCACCAACCATTAACCATCGAGTACCAAAGGAGGTAGATCAGCCTCAATTATTCCAAAATTATGTCTTTCCCTGAAACACTAGAAGCATAGATACCAGCGAAGAGAAAAGGTATATTCATGACTAAATAGAAACTAAAGCATAAGAAACTTGGTGTATTAGCTGAATTTTCAACAATATCCACGTGTTTTTCAGTAAAGCCATATTCCCCACACTTTAGACTGCACGTATTTCCAATTACGCAAATAAAAATTTGAAATCTTCTGGAGATATATGTCCTTCGGATGTATAGTATTGTCATCATTCATACACCTTTGTGTATTTAGTTAGAATTTATCATTTTTTGGCAACCCTTTCACATTTCAATATCGGGATAATTAAATGTAATTCGTATTTGGGGATCTGGTTATGGATAGGGTAATTCAGGTTTTAAGCACAAGAGCTACCCCTTAACTTTAACAAAATTAAATATTGAGGAACATAAAATATAGCCAGCCATGATTGTGTGTAGGGCATTAGGGATGAGAATGAACCTAGCTTTCGTTGAACACTTCGGGCTTGGCGAACAAAGCTGATCAAAGCTCAAGATCGTCTGAGCTCGTAAAAGCTCGTAAAGCTCAGATCAGGGCATACGACCTCAAGCTCTCCAAATACCCTTCCCACTGAACTCCAACCACCGTCTTTCCTAGCGTACCATCTAATCCCTCACTGAAACTTACCTACTCATAATCCCATTCATATCATCTCGCAAGCCATGTAGCCAGTGGCGGACCTATGTATGGGCTGGTGGTGCACTGTACCACCAGTCGACCCAAAAAATTTGGGCTTTTTTTTTTAATTATAAACTCTGTAAAATTAGCAATAAACAAAATGAGTAGGCAAATATATACATATGTTGCTCCTAGATCAGTGGTCCAAAGCCCATGTGAGTTTCCCATGTAATTTGTTTGTCACTGTTCCGAATCATCCAGATGGCAAACCTTTTTTTGTTTTTTTTTTCACCAAGTTCCATTACACTCCAATTACACATTTACACAATACATTCAGAATTTCAATTCCTCATTCCATTTTCATCTCAAAGACTCAAACCCTAACTCAACCTCACTCTCTCCTAGCTCCTCCGACAGTCCGACTCCCGGCCCTCCCCTCCTCTCTGCGCGACGCTGCTCTCTCGTCGTCCGGGACGTCCGCTGCGGCGTCGCTGCTCGCCTGCTCTGGTCCGCCACTGCTCGATGTCTGCTCGTTCTCCCCTCTTCAATTCCCCTTCTTTTCATTCCAAATTCAAGAATACGTAACGCCTTTTTTTCGTAAGCGGTTTCTCAAAGGTTGCTTCAAACTCAGAATTGGTCGTCTGCTCCTCTGTGCTCTGTCCTCTTGTCTGCAGTCTGCTCGTCCGCCACTCCAAGTGAGGTTAGTGAGTTTTTTTCTTTTTAATTTTTTAATATCATTTTTCATATGTTGTTAGTCTGTTAGATTGTTTCTGAAATTCGTCATTTAATTTTCTTAATATGTTAGAATTTCTGATWATTGTTTGATAATTGTTGTGATTCTTGTGAATATTTTTGAAATTTGTGATTTAATTTTCTGATTAAATTGATTAGATGTTAATGTTTGTTATGTTTCTGAAATTTCTGATATAATATTTCTGATTTAATTTCTGATTTAATTGTTTTTAATTGTTGTTAGTTTCATAGTTTGTTTCATTGTTTATGTATTTAGTACTCTTTTAATATGTTTATGTATTTTGTAATATTTGGTTAAGAAATTTTTTTATTACAAGTTTGTTTATTAATAGTGACCCATCAGGCGAAAAAATTCCTAGGTCCGCCACTACATGTAGCAGAACTAGAATTGATCAGAAATCGTATGATGTATTACCAGATAAGGAGGAAAGTAGTGGGAATGCATTTCGAAATGAACTTTGTCTAGGAACAGGGGAAAGAGTTGGAGTTCCGTTCGGTCACCACTCCGATTCACTTGGAGGAGATATCACCCATGGCCAGGAGAGGAATTGGCTCGATTGATAGCAGTTCATGGTTCCGGATTCAAAGCTACAATTTGCAGTGGCGCGGGTAAGTCGAATTCCTGATCCTGGTCTTAATATGAAGATTGTGGTGTGGAAAGTTCGTGGCACCAATTCTGAAAGATTTCTTGATCATGCTAAGGATTTGGTATCTAATCACAATCTTAGTATGTTATTATTGTTGGAAACTAAAGCTCGAGATGATAAAGCGTTTGAGGTGCAATGTAAACATGGGGAAATTCGAGAAATTCGACTTTACTGGAAAAACGTGAATATTGTTGAATATTCAGCTAATTCACCAAGTTTCTTTCATGCTTTGGTTCATTTTAGTCCAAATAATATACCTTTTTTTCTTCGTTGGTATCTATGCTCCTAGTGTTTCAAGGGAAAGGCATAAACTTTGGAATAATTTGAAGGTTGATCTACCTCCTCTTGGTACTCGATGGTTAATGGRCGGTGATTGTAACGAGGTTACAAATCAATCGGAGAAATTRGGTGGCCGAACTTTCAGAGTTAATCAATGCAAAGATTTTAAGGAGTTTCTTGATATGGTTGGGTTAATTGATTTGGTGTTTAATGGGAATCCCCACACATGGACWAATAATCTAGAAGGAACGAGTGGAATCAACGAGAGGCTTGATCGTGCGGCTGGAAATGTAGAGTTCATGGACGTKTTTCCTAACACCAAGGTAACCCATCTTCCTCGCACCTTCTCCCATCTTCCTTTGCTTATAACTCTTGATTTTATTCCTTCCCCCTTTTGCTTTAAAACCCTGATTTTCATGCTTATTTTGTTAATAACCAGAAAACTCCGTGTGATGATTTTCTTGTTCGCTGAGCAAATTTTCTTGATTCTGTTATTAGTTGGAATAAAAATATTTTGGGAAATTCTAAGCTATACCCATGAGGTTTGACACTTTCTAAGCTGTCTCCAAGCTTTTTAAAAGTTCTACCTTGTACCCATGCACTACTCTCATTTTATCAGCTATACCCCTCCCAAATTCCTCCGTTAACTTT
>SNQN01003931.1:20336-34876 GCA_008642245.1 Bassia scoparia | reverse complement strand
ATGGTGGGTGTTGACGGCGGGTGGTTATGGTGAAGTGAGAGGAGCAGGGTGGTATGGTGGTGTTTATGAGAAGGTATGATTTTTGGAGTTTTAAATTTTATTTAATTAAAGTTAACAGATTTTTTAACGGAAAGTTAACGGAAGAATTAGGGGAGGGTATAGTTGATAAAATGAAAGCAATTCATGGGTATAGTTGAGAAAGTCTCAAAAGCATAGTTACAGCTTAGAAATTGCTATACCTCATGTGTATATCTTAGAATTTCCCAAATATTTTTGGTAAATTGCTTCAGAAAAGGAAACATATTTTGGCGCGTCTTGATGGCATTCAAATAGCATTAGACCTTTAGCTAGAAGACACTCAGTTTTTTTGTTTGAGAAACATTTAAATAAATGAACTCAATCATATTTTTAAAATTGAAAGACTGATCTGGGCACAAAAGTCGGGTTATGACCGGAGGAAATTTTCATATTATAATACTACATTCATCCACATAATGGCTAAAGTTAAAAAAATCAAGGGGGAAAATCCTTTGTTTAAAAAATGACTAGGGTGATTGAATCAATGCCAGCACCATTCTTAAGAACATGGCAATTAATTACTTTTCCACTCTTTTCACTACCACCCATATGTCTCATTCTTCTTTCTCTCGCTCCCACATTTATCTTCACTCCCTCTAACATCTCTTCACTTTCTTCCCCTTCCATTCTAGATGAGATTACAAGATTTCAAGGAGTTTCTTGATATGCTGGGTCAATTGATTTAGGGTTTAATGGGAATCCCCACAAATGGACTAATAATCAAGAGGGAACGAGTGGAATCAATGAGAGGCTTGATTGTGCGGCTAGAAATGTAGAGTTCATGGACGCCTTTCCTAACACCAAGGTAACCCATCTTCATCGCACCTTCTCTGATCATTGTCCTCTGCTTATAACTCTTGATTTTATTCCTTCAGGACCCTTCTCCTCTTCCCCTTTCGGTGTAAAGAGGCATGGATTCAACACCCAGATTTTCATGCTTGTGTTGTTAATAACTAGAAAACTACCAATAATTCTGAAAGATATAGAGGATCATTAAAAACGAAATACAAGTCCTTGCACAAAGAGAGTTCTCCGAGATCTACTTTCCCTAAACATGAATTGATTTTTTTTAACAAAGTGCACTAACAATGATAGGTATTTACTTAGTACATGATACTACAATACAACAAAGGTTTTAGTGCTTTGATATATTGGATTATTGTATGGTTTTTCCCCCTCATTCTCTTGTCCTTTTAGTTGATTTTGGCCTCCTTAAGGCCTTTTTGCTATTAATATTGTGTATTTAGTGTTTTAATTACTTTCAGGATCTTTTCATAGCTTTTGGATCGATTTTGGGATGATTAAAGAGAGCTTCACCGGAGTAGCAAGAGGCGTGGATTAACCGGAGAAAGGCTAAGCAAGAAGAACCAGCTCAAACCGATCGGTTGACAACTCAAACCGATCAGTTTCGCAGTTCAAACCGATGGGTTTAGCAATTCAAACCGATTGGTTTAGGTCCGGTTTCGGCAATCTATTTTCGACTTGTTTGGCTTTAATGAGGAGGGCATTTTAGTAATTTAGCAGCTCTTTTAATTCAGAAAAATAAACAAGAGTATTTAAGAGGAGAAATCCTAATTTTGTAATTTACTTTTCATTATTAGATTTTATTTGAAAACTGAATCKCGTATTGTGGATTGTGAAGAACCCTAGTTTCTCATTCATTGGAATTTCAATAAAGCTCATCAATTATTCATCAATGCGATTGCACTTTTGGTAATTTATTCATCCCTTAATCTATTCTTTTATTGTTTTTAATTCGTTTATGCTTTTTATTATGTTTTCCCCAATTGGCAATTATTATGTTTTAATTTCAATAATGTAGTTGAGTGAGTTAATTTCTAGGCGATTGGGATTATAGCAATTGATTGACATGTATTTGCTTGATTCAATTCATGACTTGGCTTTTTAATCAATTTCCTATTAGATTGTTCTTCATGTTAATCAACTTCGTAGGGCCCGATTTAATTGCTTTAATTTGATTAGTCACAAGTCTCTAGATCTAGCGATTGAGACTTAGCACATGATCAACGTCAATAGATAGAAAGAGACTTTCTCCTAGGTCGAGAGATACGATTAGGGTAGTTCTATGGTTCAATTGATTCGAGAGAGCTTTGACCCTTATTTGATTATGCCTTGTTATGAATTGTTGATGCCCAAATTACTGTTAATTACTGCTTATATGAACCATAGTGTTAGATTCGTTAATCAATTAGTTTATTCATGTCGTCATCAACGTTTTCATTAGTCTTAATTCAATACAATCACAAACCAAGTTTTTTTTATTAGTTTAGACGCTTTAATTCAGTTAATCAGTAGTAGTTGCTTCTTCGTGGATACGATCCTGTTACCACTAGCTGCACGTTAGTTTAATAGATACTTTTGATAGGCACCGACAAGCCTATCATGCTTCAGACTTAGAGAGTAGTAAACATTCAAGGAATATAATCACAAACCATAAGTATTAAGAATTGTCTTGAATTTCAAACAAAGGAATGTTGTTCTATGCCGTTGACCAAGTGTATATATGTAGGCTGACATTTTCTCATGTGTAAAGGATATAGGTAATAGTGTAATACCTATGATAAAACTGGATAGATTTGAGCGAGAACCACGATTATATTCATCCATCCTTATGATGAAGGAGCTAGAACTAGGCGAACCACCATCCATATGCCTAACAGGTTTAACAAAAAAAATAGTTTTATAAGGCTTTCTGTCAAGCATAAAAAAGGTATTAAAAAATGAGAAACTCAAAAATGGAGAGGAAAGAAACACTGCGTCTAACCAACACCTTTGCAATCTCAGAGGTGTCTGTATTGCACAGTACTTCTCAAGCACACTTTCAGATTCTTACGCTGCATGAAAATGACAGCTCTACAGGCCTAGGGAATAAGACATTAACTATAAATAGAGTAATTTCAAAATTCAAGAAGTGATATATTCCATATATGCAAGCCAATTAGTGTTTGTTGGCCCTTACGATAAATTTTTAAGTATTCACGTACACTGGTGTTTTGGTTGTACGTGCTTGTGAGCTTCTGACTGTACAAAGGAAAGGAAAATCTGGTACTATAAATTTAAATTACAAGTGATCATTGATGTAGTTTATCACAATGACTTAATGCTAATGTGTGATAATAATAAACTGTAAAGTTAGTGATTTATGAAAGATGATGAGCGGCGAGATTGCAATTTCTGATTTCTGAATTTGTTTGAGTTTGAAAAATACCTTAGGCCAGCAGCAGCGCTCCTTATACTAAGTTGTTTCCCAATTTCATCACTGAGGTCGGGTTGCTATCACTCTAACTCCCTATTACACAAACAAAAAAAGAATAGTAGAAAGGAAATAATTTATAATAACAATTTATATGAGTAAAACAAAGTGAGATCGATTTTTAACTAAGAAAAGGATGATACTGTTGATTATAGAAAGATTTTCTCGAAAAATTAACTTCTAAAATAAGGGAATGTTTGTTCAACACCGAAATTCCTTAGATTGTGTTTGGGAAGACAACTTTCATTTCAAATGCATTATTTGAATTATAGAATTTGAGTTAGTTAGAATGACATGATTGCCTTGTCATTTGAAATCCTCAACTTCATAGTTTATTATTTGATAGCTCTAATATTTGGGCAAATTCCTCATTTGAAATTATTGAACATCCAAGCAATATAATTGTCCCAATTCCATCATTTGAAATGAAATGATGCAATCCAAAAAAAAGCATTAGTTCATTGTTTATGTTTGTAATGAATCATCTTTTTTTATAACAACCACCAACCTCTCTCTCTCTTCCATAAAAAGAGCCACAACCTCACTACACATCTCTCTCTCTCTGGTCAGTTAGGGTTTTGTGGTGGTGGGGTGAGTGGGTGGTTTTTGTGGTGGTAGTTGGGTGGTGTGGTGTGGTACAGGTGGTTCGTGTTGTGATGGGTGGTTGATGGGTGTGATGGGGTGTTCTGGTTGTGATTGGGGTGGTTTGAGTGGGTGGTTTCGTGTTATGATGGGTGGTTTGAGTGGGGTGTAAGTTAGGTGTTTCGTGATGTGACGAGTAAGAGTGGGGTGGGTTCGTGGATAGTGGGATTGATTTAGGTTTGATTCCCATTTCTTTTCCTAAATCCCTCAATCAAACCCCTGAGGTTTTTCCCGTTCATTGTAAATTGACATAGGAAATCCTATTGAACAGTTGGAGACTTGGAGTACACACCATCAAACATGATTTAGAAAGAAATTAAAGGATTGTGAGAACAATACAAATTAAAAGCCTGAGCACAGTCAAAAGGTTACCAGACACTCCCCATAGAAACCTCGCCAAGTCGAAGTTTGAAAGCTTTCTCAAAACACTTTTGCCTCATCCTTCCGAGCCAATATTTGGGAATTCCATTTGCTGTCAGTTCCTTAACACTGATCTCCAATAGCTGCATTCAAACAGTTTTCGTCAAATTTGCCTTAAAAAAGAAACACGTGATGATAACATCCTACAATCTCACAGAGTGTATAATGCCACTCATCAGTAAGCACTTTAACACGTTATAGATGATGTCTTAACACTTTTAGTAGTTTACAGCCTCACAAGTCACAAGTCACAATATTGTTGTAAAATGCAAAGAATGAAAGATCAATTAATAGACTATAATATTAGGCGAAAATCCCCTCTAATATATAGCAGTATATAATGTAACTAACAAATAATTGATGCGTTGATTACCTATAAGGTACGTGGTTCCACTTTACACGCTARGAATAATTTTTTCTAGGAAGACTATCATAGGGAGGCCACAATTGCACTTCATGCCACATGGATGAAGTGCAATTGCACAAGRATAGTCTTGACAAGATAGAATTGAGTGCACAAATAGAACGTGGCATTGGGCTTCGTTCATGAAGATAAGTCAAATTTCATTCTACTTCTATACAGAAGATTGCAACTTGGTCRAGATGCTAAGAACTCATATAACAGACATAAAACTTAAAGGTGAGGAAAATATGACATGGATGAAAAGTGCAAGAACCACAACCAATGACAGGGGCACCGACTTTCACTTTTGAAGTTTTATTACCAACCTGCTTATACATATCGGGATTGGAGATGCAGTTAAGCTTTGACCTCAAATCTGAAACCCCAATGTTAAAAGCCCGGATGTCAGGCAAGCTCCATTTACGTAGATCTCCATCTTCGAGGTAGTTCAAGAGATTTTCAATACGATGTTTGTCATCACTTGAGCTTAGTAGATTTCTAGCCACATCCTGCATTGGGCAAAAAGATGATGCTCCCTTACAAAATTCGTAAACTAGAAGTTCAGCACATACCTCAGGGAAAATTGGTTGTCACTAACATTTCCATCTGATGATTTTGTGCATTCAAGTTGTCTTGAAAAATATTTATACACGACCCTTGAGCTACTCCTTTCAACATCAACATGAAATGTGAGTTTTACAGAACAATCCTGGACCACAGGGATCATTGGAATTGTTGATTTTCTATGATCAAAGCATATCACCCTGGTCGTCAGTTACATGGGGAAAAAAACAGTCAACCTTCCAACACAAGAAGCCTAATTTCCCATATTGAAGAAGCTCAAGGGCAAATATTAATAATGAACTTACTCGCATGAGGTTCTCCGCCAAAGCTCCGCAGCAAACCCTTTTGGACCAATAAAATCGAGGAAATAGCATGTCTTAAGCCCTTCATAACACAAATCATCAACCCTGTTGCCATGAACATCAGAGTTCATCATACAAAATCCTCTGTTGACAGAGAGGACTAAAAATTACAGGATCTCCCTAAAAGGCAATTCCAATTATATTCCACGAAGTAACTTAATTTGCTTAAAAAACAAAAAGATATACTCTGTAGCATGATAAACGTGTACTCCGTCTCTGGCAGTCACTGATTAATTTATGTATCTTGCCATTTAGGCAAAATTGAGCATACTCGTAGAGTGTCAGTTCAAACAATCAGTTGTAACAACAACATCAATAAAAAAAAACAATATGAATAATAAAAATTAAAAAAAGAAAAATGGAAACTAATAATCCACTTTTGATGATCTGCTCTCAATAATGCCACCTGCCAATAATTACAGAATAATCTCAACTTTTAAGGTGGTTTTCCTAAAATAATCTGAACTCTCATTTTTGCTACTTTTATTGATCCATTTTCGCTTGTTCTATTAGAAAAGAATGAGAGTTCGGATTATTTGGAAGACCATCCTAAAAGTTTGGGATTAGAGGTGGGATTATTGAGAGCGAACCACCAAAAGGTGGGATTATTTTGTCCATTTTTCCATTAAAAAATATATATATGCAAAACAATAATTTAGCATAGTCTAATTAATCTTGTGTTCCTAATTAATCAGTTGTTTGATTCTTTGTGTCCTAATTAATCGTTAAATAAAAACAGCTCGCTAGTCGTAGCTATGGCATAAGCATAATGTAAACACAACTTGTTACAAAATCAAGCACAGCAAATAAACAGACTACAGAAACAACAATTTCCGACGTAATTCAACTGATTCTAGCATTATAGAGAATACGTAGGAAAAAACCCTACCAATTCGCGAAGTAAACATCGCTTGTTTAGGCGTATTAGCATCTGAGTAAACGATACCACAAATTTAAATGAATTGCAGTCAAACTTAGTTGGAATTTCAAAACAAAAATACTGTAATACATTGATTAACAATATAATGCATCGAAGATGAGAGAGACCTGAAAGAGTGAACGGAGGAGAAAAGCAGAATGAGCAAGGAGATTGAGTTGCGAGTGGAGAGGTGACTGAAGAGAGCAGAGAATGCCCGGAAAATGAAGGATAGTGTAAAGTGCTATTAATCGCGGTTTGTTCTTCGCGGCGTTCGCCAGCGCCGATAATGTGGGCGTCTGTCGCAGGTGCGGAGTTGCGGAATGACGACGTAAACGAGTGTTTATGAGAATGGTGCGGAGGAGAGAGGTTGACTTGTGTTTTGTGTGTTTGATTTGGTACTAACAAATTAACAACGTACCAGCTATGTGAATGTGAGTATGCTGACTTGTCAAGATTTGGTGCGTTTTATGTTGCAACCAGGGTCCAATGTCCAGAATTAAAGCAATTAAGTACATAGCCCTCCTATGAAAAGACCAAAGGAGTTCATTAAAGTTGACATGATTTAAATTCAATTACTTCCTCCGTTTTTTTTTGTCCACTTTGACAATTACACTATATTCATGAAGTATTTTGACCAAGTTTTGTGGGTTTTTTTTGTGCAGAAGAGGGGCAAAGCCAAACACAACAAACTTTTAAGCAAGGGACCAACGTGGAGAGCCACTCCTAAAAAATCCTCATGCAATAATGAGCTAACTCTCTAGTACAGCTTCAAATTGACAGACCTTCCTGTTGGACACACCCTTATTAGCTAGCCAATCGGCAATCGGTTACCCTCTCCTGTAACAATGAATAATGCTGATTTGTCACCATATGAAGAATAATGTCTCTGCCATTGCTTCACCATTGCATAGCATTCACCACCTGGAAATTCAGTTCTGCAGAGTACTTGCACACACGCCTGCGTTTGTCCATTTGAACCAGCAACCGGACCACCCTAATCTTTAGCCATTTTGAGTACTTGTAACACGCCTTCATCTCAGTCCTGTACGTAGAGCCACACAAAGTGGGCCGAGAAGGCTCCAACAAAACCACCTCGAGAGTCCCGAAGAATTCCTCCACCACCTGCCACCCCAAGAGATCCTTTGCCCGCACCATCGGTGTTCAAAGAAATTCACCCATCCGGAGGGCATCTCCATTTAACAAAAACTTCATTGGATGGGCCTCTGGTTGGAGCAATCGGAGGTCCAATTAAGTGGAAAGCTCGTAATTGTTCTTCAAATTTTATGGTTAAGAAGGAGAAGATATCCACTGGATTATCTTCGGGWTTGTTATACACAATATTATTTCTCCAACGCCAGATCCACCACAAGGTCACTCCAAAACTTGTTGGCCATTTATTATGATTAGTGTGCCTCGGATCTAGTTTAAGATTCTTGGTGAGCCAATTTTGTAGGTCTCCAGTGAATAAATCRGCATTAGTGGACAAACCACCCACCACTTTCCATATTTCTTTCGAATTGGTGCAATCACGGAGCAAGTGCAGTAGAGTTTCTTCAGCACCACCACACTTGGGACATCGGGGGTCATTGYTGAGGTGTCTCTTCATCCTATTTGAATTGCACAAAAGCCGATCGTGCATGACKAGCCATAAGAAAACCTTAATCCTTTGGTYCACAGGAGCCTCCCACACACAAGCCCATTTGTCAGRATCCACAGGAGGATCCTCATGTCTTATTAATTTCAATGCATATCGAATAYAGAAACCTCCACTTTTGCTTCCTTTTCAATAAAGTAGGTCACRCATATCTTGATCAACAACTAATTCATGTGAGCCTATTTGTTGAAGTGTGTAATTAGGTAACACCTCACTAAAAAGATGCCATTTTCATCCATTATCCACGTCCCACATGTCAGCCACCATGACTCCTTCCACAGCTTCGGGAACAGGGGTGATGCAAGCTTCTCGAAGTGTATTATCCCCAACCCATAAATGATCCCAYAAAAGAGTGTTTCGTCCATTCCCAATAGCTGRTGCAGTTCCCTTATYAAGGGTGGTTMCATTTTCAGTGATCCCTCTCCAAACGTTAGACATARTTGTGGTAGGGTGAAACATGTCTWWATCGCATCGACCTTTGCAGTACTTGTTCCTTACCACTCTCGACCATAGGGCATTAGGCTCAGTTAACAAACGCCAACCCAACTTTGTTAAAAAAGCCGCATTGGCTTGCCTTGAGGACCTTAAACCAATTCCACCTCGATCACGACTAAGTTGGAGAGTATCCCATGACAAGAGATGAATTTTCCTTGTATTCTCATCCCCACCCCAAATAAATCTCCGTGTCTTGCGATCGATGTCATCACAAACCATGCGAGGAATCTTAGCCGTTTGCATAGAATAATATGCCAAGGTGTTCAAAGTCYACTTAGCCAAGGTGATACGTCATGCCAAAGATAAATACTTGGTTTGCCATCCTYCCAACCTCCTATCCACCTTCTCACATAAATGAGCAAAGGTATCTCGAGTTACTCGGCTTGTGAGAGTGGGCATTCCGAGATAAACTCCCAAGTCTTCAGTGGACTCCAMATTAAGAGTGCTACATATTTGACCTTGCAACACAGTGTRTGTATTGTGGGAAAAATAGATCCTCGATTTGGCATGACTCACTCTTTGTCCAGAGGCRACACAAAATCTATCCAAGCAGTCCATGATGACGTGCGCTTGATCAAGAGATGCTTCCGCAAAAAGCATTATATCATCGGCGAAGAATAAATTAGAGAGCAAGGGACCGCCGCGGTCTTACTTCATAGGATACTCACAATTTGTGTTTTAATTTATTACTAGCTTTACCTCGTTGTAGTAACTTAGGTTCACCGTTTCATACAGAGCACAAAACTATAAGGTGCATAAGGATCACTTCTTGGCGCACACCACAGGGGTAACGGCACTGTTGTGTCCCATTCCATAAATACGAAGTGCGAAGAAGTAATACACTCCGATGATCACATGACATTATTTCAGGAAAGTTGTCCTACTATCGTTCGCGGAATAAAATCCACTCAATGACTACGTGAGCCCTTCTCAAAATCGTTTGAATTTGCCATGAGTCCATTTCTTCTCTCTTGCTGTACGATAGTGTTGAAATCACCTCTTTGTACTTATTACATGTTTAGTAATTTTGGCACTCGTGAACACAAAGCTACGTTGTGTATTCGATGGTAATGAAATAGTCCGCACTGCTTGTTACTACTGATTCCACAGTGCTCTCGTGATTAGATCCTTAGTGACGGCTACATTACACTAAGCCCTATGGGCTCGAATGTGGGGAGTTCGGATTTTCCACTTTTGAGAATGAGACATAAAAATTTCATTGATCCGGGATGGAATCCTTTCCTTGAAGGCCGAGGAGGACTCCTCTACACTATAGGTAGATATATAGTTCCCAATTTTTTTTGTTAAAAAAGAGTTGAACATCCATTGGGCCAGGAGCCTTCAAAGCCCATATTTTGAATGACAAAATCCACATACTACTCTTAGTGTACGGCCTATAAGAAATCCCATTGATGAGTTAGAAACTCAGGACATATCGGTGGAGGGACAGCTACTCAACAATTTTTGGAAATCGCTCATTAGGCGGGCACAGTTTTAAGAGACCGGTGGTGTTGAAATTGAAAACCGGTCTCTTAAGTGAAGATACGGAACAGGTTTCATGAGAGACTTCATGCTCTCTTTTTCGTTCCCCTATAAAAGGATCCGTTTTTATGAACACATCTCTATGGAAATATACACAAAGGGAAACTCTGGTTAAAAGTATAATCGGTTTGTGCTATTAGTATTTTTTATTTTTTAAAATATAATTAAATTAGAATTTTCTGGCTGAAGTACGTGCACTCATCGTCTAGCCTTTTTCTTCAAGCATTGGATTCTCACTTCACTCACTCCTCACGATTGCTCAATTGCAATCACTGCCTCTACGCATTAAAAACTCCACTCCTCCGTCTGATCCTACTCGTATGCATGCTCTTCTCCTTCTCCCTTTCTCCTTTTCTCCTTCTCTACTCATTCAATCATCCCTCTCAAACTTTTGAATCTTATATTTTTGAGTTTGATGTTTGTTCTTCTTTCATTTGTTCTGATTTATTTGTGATTTTTTTTTAATAAATCTGAATTTCTCCGTGTGCTATGTTTTTGGTGTAGTAATTTTTTTTAAATTTTTCGTGTCTTTGTTCCATTTACGGAATAAATTCTATTTGCGATTCTCTTTTTGTTTAATCTCCGTCATCTTCTTTTTTTCGGTGTTTTTTGGGATAATTTTTTATTTCTGCTCATTTATATTTTTTGTTTATACCTTCCTGCATTGTTCTCTTCTCTTTAACTCCTATCTCATATTTTTTTTATTTCAATTTTTCTGCGTTGGTGAGGCCAGCCGTCTCCTTGAATGATCTCAGACCGAGTCAGTGGCTCTAACACGCTCTTTGCTGGAATGGTAAGTATTAAATATAGTTTGACCTTATCTATTTAATTTCTTCATAGCTTTTTTATTTATTTTAAATCGCTATACTCATCTTCTTCTCTCTATGTTTGTATTAATATTGATTGTTTCCCAATGTTTTCTAAGAGAAACTGACGACGATCTTTTTTTCGATTTTTTTTAAGTTTTTCGATTTTTTTTTCCATTTATACGTTTGATGTATTTTGGTTTGTGATTTGATGTTTCTGGGTTTTTTTTTTTTGGTTTATTTTTTTGTGGGCTTGATGTTTCTTGCCAATTTCTCTTCAGATCTATATTCTTTCATGAGATTAGTTGTCTCTGTATAGTTGTGATTTTGTTTTTTCGATTTTTCATTTCGTTTTTTCAGTTTTGTGTTATTTTTCCTTTTGATAGTCTTCTAGATCCGCATATATATCTATTTGGGCGTTTGTGATTTTGGTGTTTCTGCGTTTCTTTTTTTTTCGAGTTTATACGTTTTGCCTCCGAGGTTCTCTGAGGTTTTGCCTCGGGGACTTTGCTTCGCCAATATTTTTCGATCTAATTATTTATGACTCTCTCTTGGGCAGCAATGCAATGTGTGAGCGATAATAAACAAGGTAAAAGATTATTTCAACTTGTGCTTAGGCTCCTATCGCTTGGACCTATGTTCAATTCAACACTCTCCCAATCAATAGCCAACTTGAGTGTGTCTGTGATAAAATTCTAATCGCCCGTTTGGTATGAACGTTGTGATTGAACAGTATGACTCTATTTGTTCTCCAATAGCTTTAAACCTAACTATAGATAGAGTATGTGCGAGGAATTAATGAAGTAATAGTGTTCGACACAATGTTACTCCCCTCATATGCTGTAGTGATGGAGTTTTCTTCTACATCAAGTAATTATTGATAAGGCATGAAATATGATGATTCTCTCTCTCGCTTCATTGCTCGTTTAGTCTGTTGTGTGTTAATTTTATTATTTATGATTTAGTGTAGAAGCTTGCTCTCTTTCCCTGACTAGGTATATTGATAAGCAGAATATTCGGTAGTGTTAGTTGCTAGTGAGTTCTTTAAGCTTTTTAATTTGGGCGATTGTGATGAGTATTGTTCGCCTGTTAAGTTTCGGTCATTTTGCGCTTAGCTATTTGTATGATTTTTTTTACAGGTATAAATTAGTATGAAGTTGAATTTTGAAAAGTCCAACTCTAAAGAAATGAACAAGTGTTTTTGCGGAACTTAACTCATTGTGATTTTTTAATGACTTATAATTTTTCTTGTGTAAGCACTCAGTATTATTTTATGTTGTACGTCACTTATGTTTTTGATGTATTTTACGATAATATGGATACTTCCAAAAAAGAGGATTCACTTTGGTTTTTTACGTTTTTTTTGGTATGTATGTTCATTGTACAAGTACTTGGTAATTTTTGGAAACAGAATATTGATTCTATTTATGTTTTCCTTGTGCAATATTGTTACAATACCAACCAGAATTAGTTCGTATTTGCTGCTATGTGGTACAAGTAATCCGATGACTGTGTGGATTATACACAGCATTCTCCACGTGTATTTTTTTAAGTCGTTTAGCAACCTAAGAGACCGGTTATACGTATAACCGGTTTCTTTGACGGCTGCATCAATGAGACGGTTCGGCTTAAAACTTTTGTGTCTCTTATATTCAGATCAAAGAAACAGGTTGATTGTAGCTAATAACCGGTCTCTTTGATCATGATTAAGGAACCGCCAAAATTAGACCGGTCTCCTTACCCTAGAGGCGATCCACCTCTTCACCTAGAGCCGGATGTATGCGGTGTCTTGCGCCCTTTTTAAACGGTCTCTTGCTCTTTTTTGTGCAGTAGTGGGAGTTCGCACTTCCTGGATAACCTTCATCTAATAAAGTGAAAAATACGTCACGAATAAGCTGTCTGTACCTGGGCCGTTTATCATGAATTTATCTGCCATGTGAGAGTTTCTTAGGGTGTTGCACTGACAGATTTCTTCCATCTTCTTTGCTAATTGTGTCTAAGATGGAAAAATGGTGTATTCGATCTCATCGAAATCCAATCGAATCGTTGCCTTTTACCAATGCAATCTAACTGCCTCTGATGTCCTAGTTACCTAATCTCCGATCTACCCTTCCTACGCTGCTTTGCTTGCCGAAATTATTTGTTAGTGTTTGCAATTGCGTTGTTGAGCCAAGCTCTCCTGTGAAATATCCTCTATGCTTCGGCTAGTTAAATGCTTTTTTTCGAAAAATATTGGCTGAATAGACGTTTTTCATGTGGCACCTCCAACAAGCGACATACTCATCCAATGTCTTGATAGATTTCTTCTGCATAGTATTGTTGCATATATAACTTTGGCCATCCGATTGTGGGTTTCAGGTCTCCATGTTGTTCCTTCTAGACAAATTTCGAATATGCTCATGTGTTAACCAGAGCTCGCGTTTGCAATTAGGAGCGAAAGGGGCATGCCCCAGCACATTTCTATTGCATAAACTGGTTCTCTAGGGGAGCGAAACCATGTGGAGCGCGCAGATTGGAATTCGATGCCCATCCTTGTATGCCAGTTAGTGGAATAAGAGATGCGTCAGTGTTTATCTTTCCATGTTACCGCTTATATGTGTTGTCGTCTGACTTTCGGATTATCATGCTTGCTCAAGCCCCAATTGTAGGTAATGCACGGGATCGACGAGGTATTCGTGACACTGTGCTCGAATTTGGACGAGGTTTCTTTGAATCCTTTCCAAGTGATGTTGTACAGCAGGCTCCAGTTAAATTCAGATTTCCGATGAGATTGTGGCGATTCGTCGATCACTCATTAAATGGTTTGCCATTTTATGTCCTGCGACTGAGCTGGTTAGCCATTCTTTTATGGCCAGGTGTCACATTTCTATTTCATATGATATGTCGGTACTAGTTCTTTTTTCTCACTTTAAATACTTGTCTTCATTATGTAATTCACCCCATACATGCCGAAGGTTGTGTTGATATTTTCTCTGGCCAGACTATTTTCTTGATGCACAAGTCCTTCGCTTAGTTCTCTCCAACTTATAAGTGCCTGTGGTTGTTGCTCCGAGGCTTACACAGCCGGCACTCGCATGGCGACTTGCGTGTACTACCTGCTGTGCAATCTGACTTCTTAAGGCTATAATATTCCTTCTACGAGCATGAAAGTAAGAACGAGCATCTCGATAGTCATCTATTGTTGAGTTTCACCATTTATTGAACTTCACCCAATGACTTTGCCCGAATATACAAATGCCACCACTACAAGTCTTTAGCGATTACCCAACCCGTTTTGTGTTGCATAGGCTATTCCACTGCCGATATTATTTAGCAACTTTTCTTCCAGACATAGTTTCGATTGCCAAGTCGCGTGTAGGTGTGCGTGTATTCTCCGCTTTG
>SNQN01003931.1:10134-20311 GCA_008642245.1 Bassia scoparia | reverse complement strand
CGGATTTTCCACCTTTGGAATGAGACATAAAAAAGTTTCATTGATCGAGGATGGAAGTCCTTTACCTTGAAGTGCCGAGAGGACTACCTCATACACATTAGTAGATARGATGTCCCAATTTTTTTGGTAAAAAAGAGCTTGAAATCCATTGGGGCCAGGAGCCTTCAAAGCACCCATATTTTGAATGACAAAATCCACATCACTCTTAGTGTACGGCCTAATAAGAAAGTCCCATTGATGAGTTGGAAACTCAGGACATATGCTGGTGGGGAATTGCACTTCCCTGGATGAACCTTCATCCGTAAATAAAGTGGAAAAATAGTCCACCACTAGTTGTTGTACATGGGCTTTATCATGAATTAAATCTCCAGTGGAGTTTCTTAGGGTCTCCACCCGATTTCTCCATCTTCTTTGAATTGTGCTAAGATGGAAAAATGTGGTATTACGATCTCCATCGAAATCCAATCAATCCTTGCCTTTTGATACTAATGCAACTCCTCTTGTTCCAGTACTTCATCCAATTCCTTTCTGAGTTTTGCTTCCAATTTTATAAGGCTGGAATTGCGTTGTTGAGCCAAGCTCTTCTGAATCCCTCCAATGCGGGCTAGTAAATGCCTTTTTTCCAAAAAAATATTGCGGAAGACGTTTTTATTCCAATCTTGAAGATCTTCTGCTAATTGTGATAACATAGGCATCAGTGGGGTTTCCTGTTCCCATTTGTCTTCCGCAAAATTTCGAAAATTCTCATGTGTTAACCAAGCTACGTGGAAGCGAAAGGGTCTATTTAACTGTTCAATAGGAGCGAAACCATTAGGGCATATGAGTAGTGGACAATGGTCAATTTGTACCGCTGGGATGTGTCTGACTTTCGCATTATCATGCATCAAGCCCCAATCAGTATTGCACAGGGCACGATCTAACCTTGCACTTTGACGAGTTTCATTCGAATTTCCCCTTTCCCAAGTGTGAGCAGCTCCAGTAAATTCAATTTCCATGAGTTGTGCTTCGTCAATCCACTCATTAAATCTTGCATTTCTCCTGGAAGTATCAGCAGTGGTATTGTTTCTTTCCCAATTAAATCTTGTTTCATTGTAATCACCAACTAGCATCCAAGGTTTGTTATGGGCTTGAGCAAAGTCCTTGAGTTCTCTCCATAAGTCCTGTCTTTTTGTGAGGTTGGGACTTGCGTACACCGCTGTAAAATACCAAGNCACTTATGTTTTTATGTATTTCTAAGTAATATGGATACATACCAAAATACAGAAGGGATTCACTTATGGTTTTTTAGTGTTTTTTGGTAGTGTATGTATCATTGTACAAGTAACTTGGTAATTTTTGGAAACCAGAATTATTTATTTTTCTTGGACGAATACCAACCAGAATTATTGATTCATGCATGTGTACAAGTACATCGAGATGTGGGATTTCTCACATCTCGATGTATTTTTTTTAATTCAGAAATATAACCTAAGAGACCGGTTATACGTAATAACCGGTTTCTTTGATGCATCAAAGAGACCGGTTACGGCTTAAAAATTGGTCTCTTATATTGCAGTCAAAGAAACCGGTTATAGTAATAACCGGTCTCTTTGATCATGATAAGAAGCCGCAAAATTTAACCGGTCTCTTACCCTAAGAGCCCTCTCACCTAGAGACCGGATGATATGCGGTCTCTTTGCCCCTTTTTAACCGGTCTCTTTGCTCTTTTTTGTAGTAGTGGGAGTTGCACTTCCCTGGATGAACCTTCATCCGTAAATAAAGTGGAAAAATAGTCCACCACTAGTTGTTGTACCTGGGCTTTATCATGAATTAAATCTCCAGTGGAGTTTCTTAGGGTCTCCACCCGATTTCTCCATCTTCTCTGAATTGTGCTAAGATGGAAAAATGTGGTATTACGATCTCCATCGAAATCCAATCAATCCTTGCCTTTTGATACCAATGCAACAACTCTTGTTCCAGTACTTCATCCAATTCCTTTCTGAGTTTTGCTTCCAATTTTATAAGGTTGGAATTGCGTTGTTGAGCCAAGCTCTTCTGAATCCCTCTAATGCGGGCTAGTAAATGCCTTTTTTCGAAAAATATTGTGGAAGACGTTTTTATTCCAATCTTGAAGATCTTCTGCTAATTGTGATAACATAGGCATCAGTGGGGTTTCCTGTTCCCATTTGTCTTCAACAAAATTTCGAAAATTCTCATGTGTTAACCAAGCTGCGTGGAAGCGAAAGGGTCTATTTAACTGTTCAATAGGAGCGAAACCATTAGGGCATATGAGTAGTGGACAATGGTCAATTTGTACCGCTAGGATGTGTCTGACTTTCGCATTATCATGCATCAAGCCCCAATCAGTATTGCACAGGGCACGATCTAACCTTGCACTTTGACGAGTTTCATTTGAATTTCCCCTTTCCCAAGTGTGAGCAGCTCCAGTAAATTCAATTTCCATGAGTTGTGCTTCGTCAATCCACTCATTAAATCTTGCATTTCTCCTGGAAGTATCAGCAGTGGTATTGTTTCTTTCCCAATTAAATCTTGTTTCATTGTAATCACCAACTAGCATCCAAGGTTTGTTATGGGCTTGAGCAAAGTCCTTGAGTTCTCTCCATAAGTCCTGTCTTTTTGTGAGGTTGGGACTTGCGTACACCGCTGTAAAAGAATTTTCCCACGAAGCAATCTCGATAGTCACATATTGTGAGTTTTCCAATTTATTGAACGTCACAAATGACTTTCCAATATACCCAAATGCCACACTAAACCATTAGCATCAACCGTTGATGGCCATCGAAGCCAATCATTTTAGCAACTTTCTCCGCGTGATCACCAGGCATGTGAGTTTCGACTAGTGCAAGGACACCAGGTTATGAAGTCGGATCAGTTCTTTAAGAACAGAGAGAAAAGCCTGTTTCTGACAGCTTGTCGCGTACCTATCAAAAATTCCTATTAAAAAACCTGCAGCTAGTGGTAACAGGATCGTATCCACGAGGAAACAACAACTACTGATTAATGGAATATAAGCATCTAAACTAAGAGAAATGTTGTTTTGTGTGTAAGACTAACTAGAACTAATGACTACGATTAATAGAGAGATTAAACTATATGATAAAAGAATCTGGAGCTATGGTTCACTATAGCAGTAATTGACAACAAATTGGCATCAACAATTCATAATATGGCATAATCAAACAGGATTAAAGCTCTCTCGAATCAATTAAACCATGATACTCCTAACCGTATCTCTCGACCTGGAAAGTCTCGTTCTACTATTGATGTTGATCTTGTTCTAAGTCTCAATCGCTATCTAGAGACTTGTGACTAATCAGATTAAGCAATTAAGTCGGGCCCTACGAAATTGATTACATGAATAACAATCTAATAGAATTTGATTAAAAGCCAAGCAATTGAATCAAACAATTATAAGACATCATATTGCTATAGATCCCCAATCGCTCTAGAAATTAGACTACTCGCTCATTGTTGAATTAACATGATGATTGCGATGGGAAAACATAATTATAAAGCAAAACAATTCAAAACAATAATCAAAACCCTAAGACAATTCAAACAATAATCAAGCAAAACAATTGAAAGCAATAAGGAACGAATTAAAGGAAGAATTAATTACCAAAAGAAGATTGCAATTGATGATTGAATTGATTGAATTCTATTGAAAAGCCAAAAATAGGGTTCAACAATATGTATTGAGTTCTCTGTATTTTGATAAAACTAGAATAGAATAAAGATATTTTTACAAATTAGATTTCTCCTCTTAAATACTCTTGCTATTTTCTAAATTAAATCCAAGCTGCTTAATTACAAGATTGCCATCTCATTAAATTACAAATTAACCGAATCAGGAATCCAATGGAACTCAAACCGATCGGTTTGGATTGAACGATCGGTTTGGATCTGAACCGATCGGTTTGGGCTTCGGATCTCCATGTCAGCCCAATTCCGCTCGATCAAGGCTCGTGCTACATCCGTAAAGCTCCGTAGTATCCCAATCAGCCCAAATCGATCCAAAGCATTGAAAGATCCTGAACTAATCAAACACTAAACACACAAAATTAGTAGCAACAAGGCCTTTAGGAGCCAAATCATCTATAATGACATGAGAATGAGGGGGAAAATCATACATAAAACAATATCAGTTTCCAGCCCCTTGGACGTTCCAAACCAAACATGTAATTGGTGTAAGAGTGTATTGAATAACTGATTATGATTCATGGATGAGTGTTGTGACAAAGAGCCTCGACAAGCATCAAGTAATTGACTAGAGGCCATTTTGAGATCATTGGAATCTTCAGAGTTAGTACTAACTCTGGTTGTTGTGGCATTGGGTCCGTCCAAGTATGGAACTCCATCTCCAAACGATGCATCAGGGGTCGACTATGCCCATGTATGGGCTGGTCATCAGACTCACACGCATATTATCTTCTCCGGCGGGATTTGTCCTATCTGTGGTGTCATCTTGGAGGAATTCATGTTGTTGTCTTGAGTTGTGTTGGGTTTGGAAGGTTCCAAGAAAAGTTGGTTCTTGTCTATTGGAAAGTATGAGTTAGGCTGCTGGAAGTTTTGTTTATTTTTTGGACTATAGGGATAGCTTGGTAAGGCTTGAACTGGCTTCCATATACGTGAATTGGGAAGTGGAAGTAATTGTCGTATCTTTTTGGCACTTTCTCCTCTTTTTTGAGGAAGGGAATTCTTTGGTTAAGATTTCAGCTGAATTGTTTGCCTACTGTGAAAGCAATCTTTCCAAGGAGGGATTAAATTTTGGGATTTATTCCAAAGAAATTATTTTAGAAGGAGAATAATTCTCGTGATCGGTATTGTCATAGTTTTTGACAATATTTTTGGTCGTATTTTTCAAATTATTCTCTCTCCTCCAAATTCAAAATTTGAAATCTGGATCCACCCGCAAATTTGGGGTGTTGTCTGTGGCGGCACCACTCTTACCCTGGCCAGTGGTGGAATATGGACCCTGTTTCCCTTGTTTTTCTTTTTGTGAGTGTTATTCAAAACATCCAGTCACCATAGTCATAGTTATCCTCAGGTAGATATTTTCGGAGAGGTGTGTACTGGTGTCTGTGGATTCAGGCCTGGTGAGTTGTTGTGTCTTCCTCCATGCCATTGCATTTGCAAGCGCCTCCCTTATAGCCAATTTTCCCACAGTTAAAGCAAATCATTTTTAGACCCTCGTACTGAATTTTCCATATCTTTCCACGTAACTAAAACTTTGACAGTAGGGGCTTGGAGATGTCGATTTCAACACTAAGTCTCGTGAATTGGCCCCTCTCCGCATTTGCTGTGGTTTTGTCAATTCTTAGGACTTTTCCAATCTTGTTTCCTATTTTCCGAAGMAAAGCTTCATCGAAATATTCCACAGAGGTGTGGGATGCGTACCCAAGCAGTTAGGTATCGWATGGGGGTGTCATCAGGCACAAAGTTGGGTATCCATTTTCGAATAGTCAAGTAGCTATCCCCAAGCATCCATGYTCCTTGAGTCATAACAAGTTCATAATCATCCATGGATGATAATCTTGCAACAAAGAAGTCATTGCCAATATCCGTTAAGGTCAATTCTCCTTTGAGTTGCCAACGAGCCTCCAACCTTTTCATGAGTGACATGTAACCGATTTTGGTGTCAAACATCTTGATTATTAAAGCATGCTTCCATTGTCTCCTGAGCTGCTTTTTCTCTTCTTTGGTTAAAAGGATTGCTGGACATTTCTCATCAACCATGATGTCCTCCGGTGCTTCATCGTCATCTAAAACATCATCGTCGCCCATATCTATTCCCTGTTAATTCTTGAGGGATCAGAGACCATTTCCTTGAAGGAGAATTTATGGTTGACCATGTTGGATTGCCATTGTTCACCCGGACCCGATTGGTGGTGGTTGTCTTTTCCACTAATCACCATGGACTGGTGATCCTGACTAAACATTAGATTAGTGATTTTCCGTTTAGTTTTCTTTGTTGATCGGATTAGCTGATCGTTTTCCTCCGTAGAGGGTTGAGAGGGTTGAGAGAGATGAGAGAGCATGATTATTTCTACTTTTACAATTTTGGCACTTTTTAAGTTTTGTGCTTTATACGTGATAAAAATTATAGTCAAATGGGATCTCGTTAGATTCGATCGTACGTCTCGTTAAATAATATATTAATATCTAGTTTTTTTATAATTTTCATTAATCATATAATTATAGTTATTAACGGTCAAAGTTGTGTCTCGACAAGTGTGTTTTGTTGACTCGGGCATCTAAAAAATGGAGGAAGTATATGGTTTGAACCTTTATTATATGGGTTGTTGTAGGCTTGTAGGGCTATTAATGAGATAAGTCTGCTCGCGAGTTGTTCGAGCTCGACTCGTGAATAAATGAGCTGATACACAAGTTGTACCAGGCTTGTCTCGAAAGCCCATGAGCCGTCTCGAAAAAATTATTTATTATATATAATATAATTATTTTATAGATTATGTTATATGTAGCTCTTAGGGCTATTTATAAGATATTATTATACTTCCTAAAATGATAAAAAGTTATGAATTCATGACAAAATCACACGTAAATTGATGTAATTAATACTTAATTTTATCAAANCATTTAAATAAAAATATATATCTTTTTATAAGATTTATCACAATATATTTATAAGAAAATATATTTATAAATATTTGAAAATTACGGGGGATTACATAAACAAACTTTTACACGAACCTTTGATTGAGCCCTTAACCGAGCCTTTAAAGGAGCTCGAGCCCGGGCCTCGAGTCAAGCTCCCATTTCGAGCTAATGAGCTCGAGCTAAGCTCAAAATTTGAGGCTCGACGATCTTCGAGTTCGAGTCGAATTGCGAACCTAGTAAAGTTCGATCTCGGTTTGGCTCGTTAAGAGCCCTAAAGTTGTTCTTGTAATACAATATGTTTTTTTTTTCTTTTTACAAGAAAGCTACGGAAATTTCATTGAAGCATATGTAACACCCCAATAATTCTCCCTTTTCCTGTAAAATAATTAATTGACAATACTGAGAACTATTGACATGTTATCGCACGTGTGGAAACGTTTCGGCTTATTCATAATATTGCAGCAGAAAAATGAATAAATCAAATAAACAAACTTTTAGGAAAACTATCAAAGAACTTTAAAACCGTACAATTGGGAACCAGTGTTGGCCCTTTATTCAAAACCGAGAATAATTGATTTGGGAAACTCACGGAACTTGGAAAAATCATTTAAACCAACTCTAAAAATACTATAATTTTTCAAAAAAGCCTTAAACAACAGTCCAAGGATTTAACACTCGAACACTCCCATAACCCCAACGTTGCAAAAGCACCTGTATAACCATCAACAACCTGCACAACTTGTAAAATCTGCTCCCCGTAATTTCCAAATGAAATAAGGATCATCACAAGTCCACCAAAACAAAGAAGTTGTGGACGACACACACAAACATAAAACACGCAATCAGCAAAACTGAGTACATGCAACTTACAAAACGAGAAAACAAACGGACAACACCTCCCCTATAAACTGGACATACCAAGTTACGACAACTGCTCAAGAAACAAAGAAAAACACAACGGTGGTGTTCATAACCACTKAACAACATTTTATATAAGAAAACCCAAAGGTGGAATTCATAACCTCAACCACTTAATATATACATTTGATCCAACATACCTTAATACCAAAAATCAACACCAAACCTGTTACACATACTTTAGTACCTGAATAGATAGTTTAACTCAACCTCAACACCTGTATGAATAGTTCAACTCTGCTTCGACACTTCACACAATATAGTTCATTACATTATTTATCTTCTTCCTGTCTCTTATACACATCTAGATGTGTATAAGAGACAGATGTATAACCATCAACAACCTGCATAACCTGTAAAATCTGCTCCCTATAGTTTCCAAATGATATAAGGATCATCACAAGTCCACCAAAACAAAGAAGTTGTGGACGACACACACAAACATAAAACACGCAATCAGCAAAYCTGAGTACATYCAACTTACAAAACGAGAAAACAAACGGACAACACCTCCCCTATAAACTGGACATACCAAGTTACGACAACTGCTCAAGAAACAAAGAAAAACACAACGGTGGTGTTCATAACCACTAAACAACATTTTATATAAGAAAACCCAAAGGTGGAATTCATAACCTCAACCACTTAATATATACATTTGATCCAACATACCTTAATACCAAAAATCAACACCAAACCTGTTACACATACTTTAGTACCTGAATAGATAGTTTAACTCAACCTCAACATCTGTATGAATAGTTCAACTCTGCTTCGACACTTCACACAATATCTGTCTCTTATACACATCTAGATGTGTATAAGAGACAGCATTGTAAGTGTGTGATGAAATATTTGCAAGACTTTGAAATTATGCCTTATGTTTGATATTTATTTTGATTTGGTAGAATAATTTGTTGGAAGTTGAAACTTGAAAATCAGAAAATTTAGAAGTAAAATCATCAAAAACAAGTTAAACTGTAACACCCCAATAATTCGTATTATTATTTAAGTGTTAATTATTCGACAAGTTCATATGACCCACAACAAGACCACAAGTCACCTTACAATTCTCTTGACATAAAACTTTCCTTTAATTAATATACCTGTTGGACAAATCAACTAACCTCGTCATTAAGAATTGAATACTTCCCTTTTACTCAATTCATAAATCATGTCATGAACGAGTAACAAAATCACCTCATGGAGTAAGTTACACTTGACCCCACTTAATTCATTCTTGTATTATAAATTACCTCATGGAACAAGTTATACTTGACTCCACTTAATTTCTCAATAGATCAAATCAATTAATTAAGGACAAACGACTAATTAACGACCTTCATAACAACCTCATGAACAAACCAATTTCCACCATACTCCTCAATTTCCACAAATATAGACCAAGACATAAATAAATAATTCACTCGTGACTACTAAACAATTCCATGGACGTTTCCTACTCACGCTTCTAAATTATCAAGCATCCTTAAACAACTTTAAGATCAAGGTTCCGCAAGTAGTACGTACCTTGAAAAGATCACAAACAAGATCACAAAACACATACCAATTATTTTTAACACAAACCATTCCTTTAATTAATAAACCTGTTGGACAAGTCAACTAACCTTGTCATTAAAACTTGCATACTTTTCTTTACTCAATTCATACATCATGTCATGAACGAGTAATAAAATCATCTCATGGAGTAAGTTACACTTGACTCCACTTAATTTATCCATATAATAAAAATACCTCATGGAGTAAGTTATACTTAACTCCACTTAATTCCTCAATGGACCAAATCAATGAATTAAAGACAAATGACTAATTAACAACCTCCATAACAAACCTCATGAACAAACCAATTTCTACATCAATATTCCTCAATTTTCACAAATATAGACCATGACACAAACAAATGATTCATTCGTGACTACCAAACAATTCCATGGACGTTTTCTACTCACGATTATAAGTTCTCAAACATCCTCAAACAAACATTAAGATCAAGGGTTCTGCAAGTAGTACGTACCTTGAAAAGGAAACAATCCCGCAAATTACTTCCACTTCAATAATAACTCAAGGAGAATTTCCTCCTACAACCAAATAGAAATCAATTACTATTAATTCCTAACACAAAATTACAGCAATATATATTCCCCTGAAACCTCACAAAAACTTTTAGAAATCAACCTCGAACATGTTTTAAAGATTAACTTCAACGCTTATACGATAAATCATTCATTTATTTCTCTAAAAACATTAAAAGCTATACTTTTAAATGGTTAAAATCACTTTGAATATGTTTAATAACTATGAAAATATCATAATTAACTTATATTTTCATGCCAAATATTTTAAATTAATTTTAAGCGCAAAACATATTTCGTAATAAAAATTGTCAATCTGAGGTAATAATTTTTCTAAAATACTAAAACACCACGGAAATTTATGAAACTTTTACACAAAGTGTATTACTGTATATAGAACATCCACACAATTTTTTTAAAATTATAGATTAATATAAAAATAAATGAAAATCGAATACAGAGTCAGCAACCCGAAAACAGTCAGTTCAAAAATGAATTTCTTAAAATAGTAATTCAGCTTTGAAAATTCTGAAAATTTTACACAAAGT
>SNQN01003930.1:44009-56207 GCA_008642245.1 Bassia scoparia | reverse complement strand
GAATTAGTGCACTACTCCTGAACTTTGAAGCACTTCGTGTCTCGACCAAATACYAACTCTAATTTGGTATAGTTTACAAGTTTAGTGTTAGGCAAATATATATACCTTTTTCTTATAGAATATAACAGATCACTTTGAAAGCAGCATTAGATAATTATGAAATTCTTTGGAAGTTGCATGTTTGTATTAAATTAATATTTAATGGTAGGTTTGTACGACGAGCGGGAGATGTGGGCGCCAGCATACATGAGAGGTATATTCTGGGYTGGAATGGAGACCACACAGAGGTCGGAGAGCATAAATTCGTTCTTTGATGGCTATGTGAACAAGCACACTGCTTTACATGAGTTTGGTGTTCAATATTTCTCTGCCATGCAATTCAGGGCTAGAGCTGAGGAGGATGCTGATGCACATAGTATGATCAATGTTCGTGAGCTTGTTAGTGAGTTCCCTATAGAGGCAGAGTTCTAGAAAAGGTTTACTTGGGATAAGTTCTATGAATTCCAAATCGAGTGTCTTAAGTTAATGTATGTAAGCCAAGTGAGCAGGTCTAAGGTGTCGGAGCATGTTTTCGAGCATATTGTTGAAGATGTTATTTGGGTACGTTGTAAGAAATCGCGTCGGGATGTACCTACACAGAAGGTGAGGGAATATAAGGTAACTTTCGATTCCTCTAATGGTGATGCCTATTGTGTTTGTAAGCTCTTCGAAACTCATGGAATCATGTGTAGGCATTTGATCCGGGTGTTTGCATCCCATAAAGTGCAGAAATTGAATGATAAGTTTGTGTTAAGTAGATGGTGTAAAGATATTRRAAGGCCTCACATGAAAATAAAGGTTAACCACATAGTAGGTTTGAAAAGCGATGAAGCAAAGAAGGAGGAAGTTGCGGTGAATGAGTTTCAGAACCTGATTCTGCTAGCACGTAAAAGTGACWGGAATCTGAATGTAGTGCTGAGCATGATTAAGGATGTCGTGTTAAAACTGAAGACGGAAGCGGACTCACTAGATGTTGATGTTGCAGCAGCTGCTAAAAACAAAAGAACAACCAACGTTAGCCCAGAGTCCGTGAAGATAGTAGGTGTACAAGAAAGTGTGGGAGAAATAGGGACTCTCATGTACCATTATTCTGAAAATGCTAGCACAGAAAGACACCTAACCATGGATGCCGGAACAAGAAGCTCATCTGCAATCAAAGATCCTCCCCTTCCTAAGAATCCAAAACATCGTACGACCGATTGTCGTTTGAAGTCTACCGTTGTGTTGAAAACAACCAATGCGAAGGGGAAGGGTAAGGGAAAAGGGAAATCAAAGGCTAAGTGCAAGGTAAATTTAATAAACCAAATTAATATCGAATTATTAATTTAATTTAAGTAATATTTYGTAAGAATTTATTTTATGTATTGATTCATCTATTGTGTGCCCGATTTGTTAGGAATCCACCATAGATGAGTTAGTTCAGAAATACATTCAAACACACTTGCCAATGTTGAACTTAAACCCAGATGGTTGTTTGTTGGCGACTCCTGCGGTTCCTCAAGGTGATACAAGTTTAGTTGGTGAGTACATGGCAATGGAGCGTCAGCCGTATAGTTCGAAGTTCCAAGCAAATCAWGTTCCCTTACCTGGATCATTTGGTGCAAAAACAATAGGAGGTATAAGCTTAAGAGACAATTCTATTGGRCCATCGAATAATTTAACATTTGTAGGTCGTAGGCTTTTTAATGATGATCCAAGGTCTTTGGGTTTGGGTCTAGGGAATCCTAACAATGGGCCTATAAAAATCAGTAGTAATATAGGTAGGTTAGGNTGAAAGAAGAAATATGAAACAAAGAAGAAAAAGGGGAAAGTGGCGTGTGAAGTGGTGTTGTATGTGGAGGAAGTGTAAAACGATCACGGCATTGGGATAACCGTGGTCAATCATGACATTTTTYATAATATAACTTAAAAAAAAAGTTAAATTATTTAGGAATTGTKGGTGGGTAAAAATTGGTGGGGTAAGGTAAACTTCAACTTGGTTGACTGTTCACGTAATATCATTTCTTCACTTCATTCCTTCTCTCTCATTCATTTGTTCGATATTCCCAATTAAAATGTCGTCGACGTTTGCTGAATTAAGTTCTCCGGCGAATCTGAGCGGCGATTAATGTTACCGGCGACATTCAGCCAATTCCTTTTTCGATTCGGCTTCGTCGTTTCTTYATTATTAAAATTATGGCGACTGAATCTTGAAAGCGGCGTGCTTAAAACCTAATTCTGCATTACTCTTTCCGGGGACGGAGCGGGTCTTACTAAATCCATTGCTGTTGCGGTTGTATTATCTCTCGTAGAAGGCGAAATGATGATTCCTAACTTGAATTTGTCGATGATTCCCGTTGTCGAGGTGAGTTATTTTAAGCACTATAGTGATTTGTAATTCGTTAATCAAAGGTTTTTTTGGTTCATAAAAAAGTTTTTTGGGCTTAAGATGAACTTGTAATTATAGCAAATTGTTGATGTACGATTTATGTTGGTTGGTTTTTGTTAATTTCAGCTAATTTTTCTGAATGCGTTATCATGTTGTTTTGGGGTAATTGAAGCTAAATTTTCTGAATGTGTGTTTTTTTTTATTTTAGTACTAATTTGTAATGTTTGTTTAATTGTCGAAATATCTATAATTGTGTTAATTGATCTTGTGTGTGTTTGTGGGTTGATACGAATTGTTATATTGTTGTTTGATATGAAAAACTGGAAATGTCTCTTTAAATGTCGAAATATGTATAGTTGTGTTAATTGATGCTGTGTGGATTGACCGAATAATTAATTTGGTTCGCTATGTTAGTAACCATTGGTTTGGTTGATTTATTTAGGTTCATAGTGAACCGACTCCTGTGCAAGGTAGGTCTGTCGGTGAAGTTGTACTAGCTAGTTCTGTTGACTTGAACGTGTCGTGCATAGAGGAGCCTGTTTTGGATAATGAGTTGGATAGTGTAGATTGCGTCAATGAGGAGGTTGTTTTTTCAGAGGACATTAGCTACTGCACTCCAGATGGGAAGAAACACAAGTTRGTGAAGGAGTGTGTTGGAGTTGTAGAAGCACCTTGCGTAGGAATGAGCTTTGATAGTTAGGAGGCAGTGGACAGTTTTTTTCAAAGCTATGCTAGGCAACAGGGGTTTGGCATAGTTAGAACCGCATCTGCCAGGAGACAAGTGAATGGTGTGACTCTCCTAAGGTAATATAAATTCTCTTGGAGCCGCAAGGTGTTATTGGCATATGTTTCGGTCCAATACATAAGACACTTGACACTCGTATGAGTTGGACGGTGGCAGATTGCGTGGGTATAAGTGGAGGGTAGTTCTGATGTGGGATGACGACGTTGTTGCTGTGAAACAACATTTAATCAGGAAGCGAGAGGGTGCGCTCTACATGTTCAAGTTCAGGTTATTGCATTTTCAACAAAGTTCATGTTTTTGTTCATGTTAATCGTTGATTAAGTACACTTTACACTTTACAACTAGATTACTAATAATTCTACATAGATTAATAAATAACTAACATAGATTGCTCAATAACTGTACATAGATTACTAATACTCTACATAACTCTACATAATTACTAATAACTCTACAGACTACAATAAATACCACTAACAATTGATGACTCCACATAGAATACAACTAACTCCATATAGATTACCATAACTATACATAGATTACTAAGAACTCTACATAGATTACTAATACTCTACATAGATTACTATAACTCTACGTACAATAACTATGGATTTCACATACATAACTACATGTTTAAATTATTTTCCCCTTCACAGGCTAAGGCCCAGACAGTGGTTCCGTCCTCGAGAAAGCGTTTGTTTGAAGCTTGAGGCTACAGCATTGGTGATGGAATTCAGGTTGCTGCTACTTTTGTTGAACAATGTCAGACGATTTGGTGTCGGAAATTTTTTTTTGCTGCTTAAAAAAATTGCTTCTAATCAAATGTTGCTAAGTTATTCGAATTAATTTCATGGTATTCCTTATTCCTACATTAACAATTAATGCTATCATATGCTTGCATTATTAATCGTACTACACCATTTAATTTAATCGTACACACAAACTACCCACTGGTAAAAACAATTATGGAAAACCAAAATTTGGATAAACATTAAAATCATCTAGCTGAAAATCACAAAAGCAAGTATAAAGTAAGACAAGACAACACATTAAGAGCCACAAAAAAGTACTGCAGACCTTTGGAAATAACACTGTCATACCTACAAAGGAAGTTATTGGCTACCCTAGGAAAAAACAACACACCAAGCCAAAAAATTACTTCTTAATTAAACAACCAAACAACTAATCACTCCACATAGAATACTACTAACTCCACATAGATTACTAATAAGTCTACATAGAAATCATTGGAATTCCCATAGAAAAGAGAGTACAATAAATACCACTAACAACTACTAAAATATAACAATTGCAACAACCAATTGCAACTAAATCACTCCATTTGTGAAATTATTCAACAAACTCGACAGTGAGAATCAACCTGGAGGTTAGAGAAACAACCAAAATTTTACACAGTTAATTTAGCAAACTATAAAAAGACATAATTACGTGGTTTAAAAAATACAGCTTGCAGAAATTCAAACTGACACAAATCTGATACAAAATATTTCGAAGAATGGTTTGATTTGCACATAGAAAGACTGAATCAACTAAACTCAAACTTTAAACGATAGACTCTTATAATAATCCATGATGCAAAGATTTATACTAGTCGTAACGACCATTTTAAAAATCACCAAAAACTCACATGTTGGCCAATTTAAATGAAACTAACAAGAACTCAAAGGTAATCAACGGCGATCATATTTGGGGCAATTAGAATATTTCAACAACAAATCTGCCGCAGCTACAAACCCAATAATATTAGTACAAACCGAGTACATAACGAATAACATACAACCCTACAACAATCCAATTGATTAAGAAGAAAAAAATAAAAGACAGAGACAACATATGGGGATACAACAATGCACCAAAAAAAGCGTACATGTGGCTAGTGAAATAATGGATTTCAATTCAAGTCCACTTACACCCTAACCTACCTATATTAGCTAACTGATTTTATAGGCCCAATTTTCGGGATTCCCTAGAACCAAACCCAAGACCTTGGATTCATATTAAAAAGCCTACGACCTACAAATTGTTAAATTTTCGATGGTCCAATAAGATTGTCTCTTAAGCTTATACCTCCTATTGTTTTTTGCACCAACTGATCCAGGTAGGGAACATGATTTGCTTGAACTTCGAACTATACGGCGACCTCCATTCCATGTCTCACCAACTAACTGTATCACCCTTGAGGACCGCAGGAGTCGCCACAACAAACAACCATCTGGGTTTAACGTTCAACATTGGCAAGTGGTGTTTGAATGTATTTCTGACTAACTCAATCTATGGTGGATTCTAACAAAATCGGGCCACAATAGATGAATCATACTATAAAATAAATTCTACAAAATATTACTTAAATTAAATTTAATAATTCGATATTATTTGGTTTATTAAATTTACCTTGCATTAGCATTGATTTCCTTTTCCTTACCCCTTCCCTTACGATTGGTTGTTTTCCAACACAACGGTGACTTCAAAACGACAATCGGTCGTACGATGTTTTGGATTTTAGGAAGGGGAGGATCTTTGATTGCAGATGAGCTTCTTGTTCGGCATCTGGTTAGGTGTCTTTCTGTGCTAAAGCTTTCAGAATAATGGTACATGAGAGTCCCTTTTCTCCCAACTTTCTTGTACACACCTACTAATCTTCACGGACTCTGGGCTAAACGTTCGCGTTGTTCTTTGTTTTTAGCAGCTTGCTTGCAACATCAACACTAGTGAGCCGCTTCCCCCGTCTTCAAGTTTTTAACACGACATCCTTAATCATGCTCAGCACTACATTCATAGATTCCAGTCCACTTTTACGTGCTAGCAGAATCAGGTTTAAACTCATTCACCGCAACTTCCTCGCTTCTTTTGCTTCATCGCTTTTCAAACCTACTTATGTGGTTAACCTTTATTTTCATGTGAGGCCTTCTAATATCTTTACACCATCTACTTAACACAAACTTATCATTCTATTTCTGCACTTTATGGGAATGGCAACACGCCCGGATCAATGCCTACACATTGATTCCATGAGTTTCGAAAGAGCTTACAAACACATAAGGCATACCATTAGAGGAATGAAAGTTTACCTTATATTCCCTCACCTTCTGGTGTAGGTACATCCCGACGCGATTTCTTACAACGTACCCAATAACCTCTTCGAACAATATGCTCGAAAACATGCTCGAACTTAGACCTGCTACATTGGCTTACATACATTAACTTAAGACCACTCGATTTGGGAATTCATAGAACTTATCCGCAAGTAACCCTTTTTTCTAGAACTCTGCTCTATAGGGAACTCACTAACAAGCTCACGACATTGATCATACTATGTGCATCAGCATCCTCCGTCAGCTCTAGCCTGAATTGCATGGCAGAGAAAAATTGACCACAAACTCATGTAAAGCGTGTGCTTGTTCACATAGCCATCAAAGAACGATTTCTGTCTCCGACCTCTGTGTGGTCTCCAATTCCCAACCAGAATATACTCTCATGTATGCTGGCGCCCACTCTCCCGCTCGTCGTACAAACCTACCATTAATATTAATTTAATACAAACATGCAATTCCAAAGAATTTCATAATTATCTAATGCTGCTTTCAAAGTGAAATCTGTTATATTCTAATAAGAAAAAGGTATATATTTTGCTACACTAAACTTGTAAACTATACCAATTAGAGTTAGTATTTGGTCGAGACACGAAGTCTTAAAGTTCAGGAAGTAGTGCCTAATTCCGGGTGAGGTGTGAAATTTGATTGTCATGTTATAGGTCTCATTTCCTACCAGTGTTTATAAAATAGCACAAATCGAAATTCAAAAGACTAATTCTGTAAAGTTCTTTGTCTTTACTCATTATTTTACACTTCAAATTTTTAATTCAAGCAGAAAACTCTATAAAATAGCTACAAGTTCGAGAGGAAATTTACATATATTTTTTATGTTGTCAGCTTTGTTGAGTCCCTTAAGTTTTGAATGATGACAAACAATTCCGGCAACGGATACTTAATTAATGAATATAGTTTGGTTTTGGGAACCAGCCTGATTTAAAGATACTTGTTTCCCCCGACAAGTTTAATTTTATTGTGTATACATTTGAAACTAACTTGTTTGTTACAGGAACACTGTTATATTACAAAGCTCATATACTGGTACAGAACCAGTACGAGCTGTTTCCTTTGACTGTTATCCGAAAGAACAGCATTACATCTTTTATTGTACTTTAACCATGTTACATGTGCAGTAATAAGAATGATTCAAGACTTGAGTGTGAAGCCTTTCGAAGACCATTCGAAGAAAGAAGTGTTGTTCAAAGATTGAGTATTCAAACAGGAAGAATTCAAAGTCTTGAGTTAATGAAGAATGAATGAAATGCTTTTTAATAGTTTAGAAATCTGGATTCTATGTTATGTTCAGTAGTTGTGATTTAATTGTTAAAGTTGAGTGCTTATAAGTGTTTCTGATTATGGTATGAATTCTGGTAGCAAGTTTTGGAACCGAATTCATAACATACTCATTACGGAACCAGGGCTGGGAGAACCAGCTGTTGTCCCTTAAGTAGAAAATTATGGCTTGCGGTTTTGAAAAAATTTTTTCATAAATCTTTTAAAAGGATATTTTGAAAAAGAATGTTGCTGCTGGATATAGATGAGAATATGAAATTGCCTTAAACCCTTGGAGTATATATCTTGTTCGATTATTTCCTTTACAGGATTAATTGGAAACAAGATAAATACTTTTCCATAAAGTCACATCTTGCCTTGATCGGCAGGTATAGAATTTAGGAAACTAGGTTTAGGGTCAATAAACATATAAATTCATCTATTATTCTATTCTATACATCTCTCCAAACGGATGCAAAAGAGTTTAATATTTTCGAGATGAAAAAACAAAAGCAACAAGAACTTTACCTTTAAGTCACACAAGAGCATTAGTCGAGCTTCATATTTTTCTTACTTTAGCTTGTTAAGAATAAATCAAGAAGAGAGAAAAGTTTGTTATTGTAAGGTTATTCAACAGAGGGTTGAAGGCCTGGTGAGTGTTTGTGAGTTCAAACACAAATTTGGACTTACGAGTGGTGACGTCGATGGCACATTCAGAGTTGAGTGTGGGGTGTGTTGGTTTCTTTCTCGGAGTAGGGAACTGTAGAGTTGAAGTGTGTTCTTTGTTTTTCGGAGTAGTTAATAAAGAACATAGGGTAGGAGGAGTAGCCCAGAGTTGGGTGAAACCGTTACTATTGTGTGGTTCTTTATTTTCTTTACTTATATTCCGCTGCGTACAGGCCAGCCCAACTGGTTTCCTCATACTAATCGAAGAAAGAAAAATTGGTAATAGACATTATACTTCAATTCACCCCCCCCCCCTCGTTGAGTATCACATACCTTCAAGTTTATTTGTTGGGTTTTTATTTCACAACCTGTATAACTATATATATACTGATATAACTATTGTTAGGCTAACCCTGTTGCTTTTGAAAAACATTTACATTTTTGGACAGGAATAACATTTATTTTTTGGGGTTTAAGCCAACAATTTATTTCCTTTGAAAGAATTTGGACCCAATAAAACCAGTAACTAATTTTTTACAGGCATTTCATTTTTTAAACCATTAAACGATAAATTATGACACATACAATAATTTCAACGAAACCGTTATTTCATTTAAACAAATTATTCGAATAATTATGAAGTCAATTAGATATGATCATCTAAATATATAATTCATACACTGTAAGAAAAAAAGGTCAAAGCTGCGGTTTTTTTAAGGCTCAAAGCTGCGGTTTTGAACCGCAGCTTTTGGTGGCCCCGAGCTTTTACAAATTTCAATCAAAAGCTTGCGTTATTAGCTTAAAACCGTAGCATTTGCGGGTCACCTGCGGTTTTTAGCTAATAACCGCAGCTTTGGACACTCAAAAGCTGCGGTTATTAGTAACCGCCGCTTTTGACTGGCTTTTTTTAAAAAAAAATTATTAAAGACCCACTTTTTGTCTCTCATTGCTTGCCTGTGATCCGTGAATTTGGCATGTGACTGCCTCTTGTTTTTTTTTTTTTAAATTATTTGTGTTGTTCTTTTTAAATTATTTTTATGAATTTGAATGACAAGATGTAAAAAAACAATTGTGTTAACTTCATATATAGATTATGTAAACAAATTGCATTGATTATTCCATTATTACTACATAAATATAAATACTTAAAATATGAACAAAAATTAATTCATCTGCTATTCCAAAACAAATTGAATGAAATAAATTACAAAAAAAAAAATCAACACTAAAATAGTTGTTTCAAATAAACAGCTTCATCTTTGTTTCATCATCATGTCACCGACTCTTCGTAGTCATCATTACCATAATGCACTGAAAAAACCAAAATTACACCAAAAAAAATTAAGTTTAATAATAAAAATTGAATAACCTGATATTAAAATTCAAAATCAAAAATCAACTTTTAAAAAAACCTTTTGAATACAATTTATCAAACTTAGAAACAAATCAACAAAGTCATACGCCAACCTACATCTCACCTTCACCCTCACCGTTCCTCAACATCACCCGCTTGCAACCATTATACTCGAGACGCCTCGACCTATACGTCCCCCTACATCCACAACACCATCCCAAAATCAAAATTATAATCGAAATAATAATTGTTAAAAGAAAATAATTATTTTGAACATCTAAGAACCTATCCCAAAAAACATCCGAAAAAAACCCCAATTACGGGAAAATAATATCTCGTCAAAAATTTGTAACAAAAAAATTGAAGAACAAATTTCAAAAAAATAAATAAAACAAACTTGAAGAAGAAGAAAACCAGACCAACTTAAGATCAAACAACGAATACCCAAAAAATCGAGATCTAAAATAAAACGAGTAAATAAAACAGATTTCGCAATTAAAAAAAATCTAAAAAAATCGGGAAAAAAATCAGGAGTGACAACAAACCTAGAAAATTTCAAGATCTATATAATTGCATGTTTACAAACCAAAAAATAACATTTAAAGATAAAAAAATAAGTCTAGGGTGCCAAAAATAAGTAACAAAATCAGAGTAAAAATTACAAAAAAAAATATCAAAGAAACCGAATAACGAAGAAATCGACAAAAAAGCTACAAAAAAAATCAACAAAAAACAATATCTGCACAATAAAATTCTATGAGAAATCGAAGAAAAGATCGTGAAAAACAAACATTTAAACCCAACTTCGCAATAGAAACAAAATCGTGAAAAACCTACAGATCAACACAAAAAAAAAATAAAAACACCAATCGAAACAAAACAACAAACATCAAAACCCCAAAACTGGGAAGAAAACGAAAAAAAACCCTAATTTTGAACGCTTAATTTCGCAATCGAAAAACGCATTCGTGATTTCTTGTCCATTGGTTTTATTCATTTCCCTTGGATTGTATGGAGAGGACGGAGACCGAAGTAGAGCATGTTGGCCTAACTCATTCTTGCTATTGGTTAAAATGGAGACTTGGAGGAAGATGTCGGTTTAGGGTATGGAAGAGGAGAGAGAGTTGAAAGAAAGATGGAGAGGAAAAGAGGAGAGAGAATGGAAAGACAGTGAAGAGGCGTGAAGAGGAGAGGACTAGAATAAGGTTAGACGTGAAATATATGGGAGGGAGAGAGATTGGGCGGTTGGTTTATAAAAGGATGAGGGCCGCATGAAACGTTTGGGCTTGTTTTCGTACCGTTGTTTTGGGCTTTAACAAACCAAAACGCTGCGGTTATAATCAAAAACCGCCGCTTTTGTGGTTTTCCTATTTTTTTTGCATCTAAGTCAGGTTAAAAGCTGCGGTTTTTGTAAAAACCGCAAGCTTTTGACTTCTCAAAGCTGCGGTTTTGAACATAACGCAACTTTTGAGGCGCAACTTTTGAGGTTTTTTCTAGCTAGTGATAAACAGTAATTTAGTCAAACTTGACCGACTTATAAAACTATATTTAAACTTACTTTTCCAGCCAATCATTTTCACCAAGGTTAGCAACGTAATCGCGGGCAGATCCATTCGTTTTCAAAAATTCCAGTAGGAGTTAGGCTCTCATATATAGCCAGCCTTACAGTTATCTCTTGATATCTTTTGTACTTACTGTAAGATCCCAACCTTAGCTTGATATTTCTGCATTATGTGCCATAGCACACCATCTATGCCGTGTGCCCAGGCATTGCACGGATATTGGCCTTCGCATAGCTGCCATGATCCGTAAGGAATCCTTTGGAACACACCATTCATAGCGTCAGCCAACCAGTTTGAACAACCACTCAATACGTCTCACTAATCCTCATGGATAATATGCACACCGAATAAAATTGTTTGCCCATGTGATCTTACACACAACAAAATATAGCAAAAGGAAAGCTTAAACTTGTTTAGTGATGTAGGTTAAATCAAGCCAAACCACGTCCGAAAACTCCAATATGCTTCTCGGTTCCTAGCATCACCCACATGATTCCTTAAGTCTATCAATCTATCAACCCTTCTGAATGAAAAAATCCTTATTCAACTCGCGTATTCTTCTTGAAAAGTACCAACGCAAAGCAGCTCTCCTCCCAAATGTCCATCATAATCTTCCCCCTCTCCTTAAAACAACGTTTCTCAGGAATGTCGAACATTGATATCAAACATTCTCAACTCCGATCCTTCTCAATTGCTAAAGATCGATATGTGATAGAAAACCCTCCCTCCATAATACCAGCTGCTGTTTAAATTAATCAGCGCCTTCCGCTCGAGTTAGGTGTTATTTGCATTATGCCTATGACCTGCACTTAGACATAACGTTTTGCGGATGGAGTAGGTCTATGCCCCAACATGTTCAAAGTACAACTTGCTCTACGTGCACCAAAGCCATTCTATCCTGCTAGAACGAACCGATAACCGGACAAAAACACTTCTTAGAAACCTTATAGCAACCCTTCACACCGGTCTCCCCCAATCGATATGCAGACTTCACCTTCTTACCATTAACCCTCCTACGAGTGGTCTTAGACCCCTAAGATCACACGCTCAAAAGTCCAAACTACACTGCTCACCACACATCA